>CM053252.1:14255855-14330855 GCA_028583405.1 Pogonophryne albipinna
ACCAAGGGGGGACAGAGATATGGAAAATCCACCCAAATGACCCCAGAGGTGGGTTTCTCTGTCTAAACCTCTCTAAAAAGGTCAAATGTCACTTGTTTTGCATCAATCTTGATACAGGGTACTTATTATATGTTATAGTTTGGATTCCTAAAGCTTTAGTCTACCATCCCATCATTCAAGGGTGGTTTTCACTATAAGTACTGTTTTTCTTTTGGACGGAAACTGTAATTTACAGTTTTTTATGTTCAATCTGAATTTACTTTAAAATAAAAACATTTATATTGATTCTGACTCTTCTACATCCAACTCACAAATGTATCATTACTTTGAGAACACAGATTATTAATGTAACCCTTTTAGAAGATATGGTCATTTGTTCTGGGAATGTCTTTTTGGAGCCTGAGACCTGAAAAACAGGCTCAGGGCTTAACGGGTTAAAGTTCTAGCAAACAAGGAAGGTTTAAAATGAATATTTCCATCCATTACATCATGGCTGTGACTAGATCATTAAAATCTGTTTATTAGGATCGAGTCTGAGTCGCTGCCACAGGAGATGTGAACTCAATATAACCAGCAGTATCTGGGTCAGGCTTCAGTAAATCCCAATATCTGAAATATCATTCCTGAAACTCAACGAAACCGCTACTGTTTGATTTCCAATACATCAATATGGGATCGATTGATGGTTCTTTACAGGCTCTTTGTGTATATACAGTCTATGTGTGCAGCACTTTCATATCAATACATTATTCATGCATTAGTTTTGAGACATTAGTGTAAATATAGCATGCTAAAATGTGAATGAATGCTTGCAGTTTGATGAGGCTATACTTTAAACTAAATGCTGACTTGCTCCAGTTGAAGACAATGCTAATGTTTAATGATTGGCTATAATACTGGGACATTGCACCCTGATTACAAGCAGCAAACTCACAAGATTCACGTCTTTAAGTTGTAATACTACAGTTGAGAGACAATCATACGAGGGGGGTAATAAATCAATTGAATTGAAACGTTTTTTAAAGTGCTAATGAGATGGTTTAGTTATGTTGCACTTAGGATTGGTGATTTACGAGGATCTTGACACCTACGATACCTCTCTTGTTTGTGGTAAATCTAAAATCTAAAATGTCAAATGTTAACACCAATTTAGAAGGAATTACATGCACTTTTTAATGACATATATCTCTAATTTTAGATATTTTAAATGATGTCAAAGCTGGCAGTAGGAATTATAATCCTGAAAGTAACAGGAGGATTGTCCAGGATTTATGAAGCTTAGCGCAAGTTCAACCAGGAAGACCGTCTTTACTCATTCATGTATTTCTATCTCCATGTTTCTACTCTCTCTCCTCTCAATAAGTGACCGGGGGCGTCACTCTTCAGCTTAGCCAATCACTTCGCTCTATTCCCAAGAGCCTATCATAGCGTGCCGTCAAACCCTTTAAACTCTGCTCTTTCCCCTCCGACAGCTGTCATTTCAGGTGACTCAACGCAACCCTCCTCCGTCCCTTTTCACCTCCCGTCCCTCCGAATCCAGGGTCAAGCTAAACCACTCCTCTTCAGACCGACCCAACTATCCATTCACCACCACCAGTGTCTAGACCCCGGGGGTTTTCATCGGATCGGTTCTCCCCTCCCGAATGATACTTCCTGCACAACGGGGCCTAATCGCCAAAACTACTGTCACATTCATTTGTGTATCTGCGCATTAAATATGTATCATCACATCAAAACCGTCTCTCCTGATTGAACTTCTATTTCTGCAAACGGTATGTAAATGAAAATTGTTCATCATGGTCACCTTCTTACCTCGCAGCGTGCTAACATACGCCACAATACTGAACTCAAGGCTTAAGTTGGTGGGAGGGGCACTAGTTTGCAGGTATTTGGTCATAAACCAAAGTATTGAAATGTACATTTAATGGAAATCCAGACAGAAGAGGAGATATTTAAGTCTTGACCAAAGTGGTAGACTTGACCAACTCTCCTGGATTTGACATTATTTCAAAGACTATATTTAAGAAGAAGTTTGCAGTTTTCTGCCTGTTGCAACATCCTGACATGCCATTAAATAAACATAAATACAACTTGTCCTAACCCTGGAGTTCACAGAGGATTTCTGAGAATTGCAAGATACTTGACAATAATTAATCTGTGCCCAAAATGCTTAACGGAGCCTCTTTGATGTTATTTTTCTCTCCTTAGCTGCAGTACTTGTGTGCTTTTGCCTCGTTAGCACCATCTCATCTTAAAGTGCTGCAGGGATGACGTGTTTTTGTTGGCCGACCCTGAAGTTAGCATCCCTCTGGTTTCCTTTACAAAAAGCCAGTAGGATCTTTCAATGTTTTTTCGATAAGAGCATGGTCAGCAGGATAATCTCCACATAGTTATACTACTTTTAGAATAGTTGAAGTGTAAATGCATTTGCCAGAAGTAAATGGCTAACATAATGGTTAGCTAATCACAACCAATGAAGTCAAGAGGCTTTGGGCTAAATATTTAAACTACGGTATAGAAGTGTATGTTAGTCAATTTGGATAAGAGTGTCAGCTGAATACCATGTTATGTAATGTAAGAATCTCCACATATTGATACCAATTGTATCATTTTTAAACGTAAATACAATCTCTAACGGTACGTCCACACAACGGCTTTGGAAAAAGCTTGCCAGCGGGCGTGTCTGAAGCTCGACCAACAACCAATCACATGATTCTCCCGCCCCTGACACACAAGCAGCGGTTTGATTGGCTAGAGCTTGTACTGGCATATGATTTGATTGGCTGACACTTCCACCGAAAGCTTCTGAAGATTCAAAAGTTGAACATTGCTCAACTTTTGAAGCCTGAGATGCCTGGAAATCTCCGCTTTGCTTCCCACAATGCAGTTTGGCGAAAAGTGAGGCAAAGTGACGTCACCCCATTCAAAGTGAATGGGCAGAAGCGTTGGAAGATTTTTTAACGCTGCTGTGTGGACGTACCGTAAAGGAGGAAGCTAACACCACCCCTAGGCTAAAGGTGGCTAATGTTTGGTTAAGTAGTCTCATTAGCCACTTGTTAGCAACTGCCGTTTTTAAAACACGTATAGGTTGTAGAAAATCTCAAGCATAAGCTAAACATGTAATGTCATGTAAGAATATCCACATATTAACACCAATTGTATGATTTTTAAGTGTAAATACAATCTCTAAAGGACGAAAGCTAACACCACCGCTAAGCTAAAGGTGGCTAATGTTTGGTTAAGTAGTCTCATTAGACACTTGTTAGCAACCATTGTTTTTAAGACACATATTAATTGTAGAGAATCTCAAGCGTAAGCTAAATAGGAGGTCATGTAATGTAAGAATCTCAACATATGAACACCAATTGTATGATTTTTAAGAGTAAATACAATCTCAAAAGGAAGAAGCTAACACCACGTTAAGCTAAAGGTGGCTAATGTTCAGTTGTTAGCAACCGCCGTTTTTAAAACACATAAATTGTAGAAAATCTCAAGCGTAAGTTAAATACCAGTTAATGTGATGTAAGAATCTCCACATCTGAACACCAATTGAATGATTTTTAAGCGTAAATACAATCTCCAAAAGGAAGAAGCTAACACTACCGCTAAAATAACGTGGCTAATTGTTCTCTAATTTGTCTCATAGCCACTTGTTAGCAACCGCTGTTTTTAAGACAAATATAAACTCTAGAAAATCTCATAGAAATCTCTTCAGCATTAACCATATTATATTACTATTTAAGCATCTAACCAACATTGCTCCCGTATTGAAGTGTATGTAATTCAAATTGAAAAAAAGCGTCTAAATACTTATGGTTAACACAAGCTGAAGAGATTTTCCATGAGATGATGTGTCTTAAAAACCGCCGTAGCTAACAAGTGGCTAATGAGACAATCAAACATTATCCACCTTCAGCTTAGTGATTGTGTTAGCTTCTTCCTTTACAGATTGTATTTACGCTTACAAATCATACAATTGGTGTTAACATGTGGAGATTCTTACCATCTACTGTAACAAAACCACATTCGAAAAAACCTACTTTGAGACAGCAAACAGGAAGTGCTAAAAATAATGTTCTGGTTTAACAAATTATTCCTGCTTCTTTTTATTCCCTCTCTTCTGAGTTTAGCCAGAGTGCACCTCATGATTCACCATCTGTTAGAGGTCAGTGATGTGCTCACTGGGCTCCTGAGACCCCAGTCTGCCACCTGGAGATTACAAATATTCCCAGTGGAGACGTTGGACCTCTGAACGAACTCTTCTACTGCTGACTGTGTCTCCATTCTCCTGCATTTTTTCAGGTCACACAGAATTACGGAAATTGTTTTAAAAAGCTGTTTTTTTTAAATATGCCGTAGAGGGGTTTATTAATGCATAACGTTTTACACAAGGACAGATACACGTGTTGCACCTGAGAGCACACATTGGGACTGTCATGTTGATGTATGCTGCTGTTAATAACTGCGTTGTTTCAGCTTTCCAGCTCACAAACATATCCCTGCTACGACTGCATTATCCGGAAGGGCAACACGTCCATGCTGCTGAATGTCATTTCAGTCCTCCTCCAATAAAAAACACACACACATATATATAAAAGTATTATTTATGACCGTGTTGAATGTCATTGTTGGCATGTGGCGCAGCTCGGAGGACTGCGTTGTCAATACGAAAATGTCACCTCAATTAGAGCTTTTAAAAAAGGGAATGTTAAGGTCAACAAGGCCTGTATTTACTATGGCTTTTGTCGTGGAAAAAAAGCACATTTTGTGATTCAAGTCTTTAATTTGTTCTCTGTCCATTTCACATTTGAACTTTACAGTGTATCTGTTGTTCCATTAGCAGATAAAGAGCCCAGTTTTCTCTTGCATTATTGATAAAGTGCTCATATTGTGTCGGTCTAACGGACGACCTGCTATTTCTGAACACTCTTCATCCTTATCTCCACTGTGTGTCTGTAAAAGAAGGGGGTCTCCACATCTTATCTTACTATTATTTGACCGTTACATTCCTGGCACCAGTGGTCGGGCATACTGCCATTTAAGGTTAAAGAAGGACCGCTACTAACCCACAATGCACCTGGGCTTTATAAAAAAAACTCAAACAAAAGAAGCTGGACATCTAGTGAGAGGTTAGTAGCTGTTTGGTCAAACTACTTTTTTGATTTGTCAGTGTTTATTCTGATTAGCCAACACGTTTTCTGAGATTCCCCCCAGTGTACATTATCCTCTGCCATGGCCTCGGTGTCCTCGTCCAGCCGCAGATCTTCTTCGTCGTACCGCTCGTCTTCTCGTTACAGCACCTCCAGCTCCTACCGGTCTGAGGGATCTTTGGGAGGATTGTCCGACTCTTTGGATCCAATCTACGAGCCGTTTCTCGACTCTGCTGATGGCTCCAGTCTGTTTGGAGAGGAGAGCAGCGGGGGTCCCGTCTGTTCGACCCCCTTTGGAAGCAGACTCAGCAGCAGATCCTCTTACGGACACACTGGTGAGCAGACATGGCAAAAGTACACACATCATTTACTCAAGTAGAAGTACAGATACTCTGGTAAAAGTAGAAGTACTGACTAAACTTCTTGACACATCGCTAACAAAATAACTAATACAAGTACACTCCGTCAAATCTCAAAATATTAAAAAACATTTAAAAAGAAAAACACAAGTACAAACATGGACATTCAAAATTCATAATTAAATAAATAGCCATCTGTGTGACGTTCCCATTATTTGTTAATTTGTGCAATAGCTGCTGGGATAAAACTGTTTTCATACCGCTTCGTTCTACTCTTTGGGACTCAAGTAAAAGTAAAGAAGTATGGGCTTCCAAATGTACTTAAGTACAGTAACGAAGTATTTGTACTCCACTACTTCCCTCCTCTGCTGGTGAGAGGAATGTTTGCAAAGCCCCGTCCACATTTGTTATTGTAGTCAAGGGTTCTGTTATTGTATTGTACATGCAGATTACAATGTGGAGCATTTACTATTATTTCCGTAAAGAAGGAGACATGATGATATTACAATTGTGTTAAAGATAAGATAAGAGGGTTAACCCAAATTGGGAATGTCTTGCGTTGCAGCAGAATAAAAAACTAAACAAAACAAGGCATTGCACATAAGTAGAAATTAAACAGTAGAAATCAACAAGACTAGAATTTAAACAGCATTAAAAAGTAGAAAATACACAGTAGACCGTGAAGATACAACATCTATAAACTCTGACAATAAAACACTATTGAAGACAAGCAGATGTAATCAACTGCAGCTATAAACGAAAGTTACTTTAAAAGGGTCTTAAATATGCTCTTAATGGTGACATGCATGATGTTGTCCTGAAGCTACAGGCAAAGAAAGAAACTAAATGTCCTTGTTATGCAAGGGGAAGGTATTATGAAGTCAAAATGTGAACAAAACGAATGGAAAAGATTCAGATGGTTTTTTGTTCCAACATAACCCTGTTTTGTACTGATTGCTAATATTTAAAAACCGTATTTTAGTGTAAGAAAGTTACATTAAAGTAGTTTAAATTAGCCTTTCTCGCATCATCAGATGTGCTGGAGCAGGAAAAAGCTTTAGTGCCTTGCTCAAGGGTCTTTTCCTTTCACTTCATCAGGAAGGAGGCAGGTGTATTTGAAGGTGTGGGTTGAATAATAATGCAACAGAGAGGAAGAAGTCTGTTTGGCTCCGGAAACTGTGTCAAATAGAGAAATAATAGCAAGGTGTGAGAGGGGGGGGGTTAGCTGTAAAACACAGGAAGAATAAAACAGTTCTGGCGTAACAACCGCAATAAAATAAGCTTTATTACTGGTGTGACTAAATCATGGCATAATCTATAGTCAGGTTATACATTTGATTTAATTGAGCAATTTGGTCGTTTTTAGTACTTTAATATCAAAGGCTCACACGTGTTTATGCTCCCGCTGAGTCTGCTATTTAATGAGAGACTGTCTCTGGTAGTAAAACACATTTACAGCCAAATATAGGAGCTTCAGTCTCTCCTGGTGTTTAATGATCTTTGTGTTCTCATCAACCACTGAGACAATAACGCTCTGCTCCAACATATGGACCTGAAAGGTCTCATATATTAAATCAAAAATACATTTAAAAATACATAATGCATGAATAAATTGTGTCAAATGAACCACTGATTGTGAAATGGTTAGTTAACTTTATTTCAATAACATTTGTAACTTTCCCATATCTGCATTTCCTCCATTCGACCCACATCTTTGATGTTATTTTTAATTCACATGTTTTTATTTGCGTCCCGTTATCATGCCAGGGGGTGTCAACACTTCCTTATCTTCAATGTTAAAGTGGACCTATCAGGTTATTTTTAGGCAGTAGCACAGGTCTCAGATATATACAAATATATAAAAAACATGTCTATGAAGTGTTTGCTCTAAATACCAAACAGATCACCCATTCTAGCCATGCCTCATATCCCTCTATTTCACTTCCTGTTTCTAAAATGCTGATTTGGGGTATAAAGCTTTGAAAAGAAAAATTAGACATATATAAAAAGGAGGGGTCTGAGCTCATGCGGGACCCGGCAGCTACCTGTCTAAACTAAATGCTGCCGTGATGAAACTGCCATATCATGGATTATCAAGGATCTGAAACAGTCTGGAGCTCAAAGGCTTTCTCTCTTGCCGGTTATACCACAAGGTGAGTTCCGTTTTACTTCCTGCTTCTTCACACACATGCTCTCCAGTACAGGTTAGCTCTGAGTGTTAGCGATGCTAATGTAAACACCGACCATATTACGTCCAAAACAGTCGGGCATTGTTTCTGATAGCAACGTTTCTGATTGGGCCGTGGGTCCACATTTCAGATATTACGTCATATCGGACGCAAATCTGGATCAGCTCCGTTGTTCCCCCGTTTTTAGAGATTTGGGTACGGAGGAAAAGAGAGAGGGTTTTGTTTTCTGACGCTGCGTGAGTTCCCCGACACACCGGGGAGACATGTTGATGTAGAAAAGACATCAAGAAGTGCATTTTGCATGATAGGTCCCCTTTAAAGCCAGTATTGTCAACCTCGTGAAAACAGTCATTAAAAGGTTATTATTTAGTAAGTGGTAAAAAAGTAATATAAATGTCATGGATAAGTATATTATAAAGTTCTAAAAAGTCAACGTATATCATGTTATTAATTATGTTTTACGGAAAAGTCCCAGTCCCATACTATACTATTACAAAAAAGTAATAGTATAGTATGTCTTGAAAATTCTTACAAATTCATTTTATGGTATGTCTTACAAAGTCTTAAAAAGTTATAGTATGACATGTCGTTAAAAGTCAATGTCTAGTATCTCAAAAGAGTCATAAAACAGTCATAGTAAAGTATCTTGTGAAAAGTCATACTCATAGTCATCTCATAAAATGTAAAATGTTACAGTAGAAAGCATTTCAGAAAAAGCCTAAAAAAGGCATGGTATTTTAAGTCATTAAAAGCCTTCGAAAAGGATAGTATGTTGTGAAAAGTCACCTGAAAATCTAATTACAGTATGTCCTAAAATAGACATATAGTAGTCACAAAAAGTCTTAGAAAAGTTACAGTGTAATTTGTCAATAAAAGTCACATAATAATCTAATTTCAGTATGTTGTTAACATCATAAAAAAGTTATAGTATGTCGTCAAAAATCTTAAGATTAAAACAAAAAGTATGCTGTAAAAAACACATGAAAAATAAACGGTGTTGTTTGGCATTAAAGTTATAAAAAAGTCATAGTTCAATATCAGAAAAGATCTGTTGTTTCTCTGTAGCTCCTGTAGGGGGCGCTGTGACGGCGACAGGTGGAGCGGTGCGTTGCCTGGGCGACTGCTACTTCCTGTCAGCTGACCTGCGGCAGTTTGAGCCGCACGACATCGCCGTGATGGCCTTCAACCACCATGTTGTCATCCATGCCCAGAAGGTGTGTGTGTGTGTGTGTGTGTGCGTCTGTGTGTGTGTGTGTGTGTGTGTGTGTGTGTGTGTGTGTGTGTGTACAGTTGTAGGTCACATGAAAACAATAGTACAAAGTTATTTATTGAGTAATTTGTCCAATAAAAAAGTCATAAAACGTAATAAAATAATCCTGTGTTCTCTTCTGCCTCTCAGGTGCTGGATGACGGCAGCGTCAGCAACACATTTACCCATAAGTCCCTGTTTCCCGAGGACATGGACCCCCTGTCCGTCAGCGCGACCTTTAACCCCGACGGCTCCCTGCTGGTGAGCGTCCGCCGGACCCTGGAGCCTCTGGGAGTCAAAAACTACCGCAGTGAAGCTCACCTTTGACCTCATAACGCTCTCATATATGACAGCTTTAATTATAGTATTTAATGATCACTGGCAAAGCTTTGAAAGGCAGTCAGACTGTGGATATCTCATTCATACACCGCTAATACACCACTGTATAGTAATACACATGTTATATACTCTAGTATCATGTGCACATTTTTACTTCGTATGTGTGTATAAATATGTTTTGGGCTGGCATTTGTACAATTACAGCTCTGTGTGTTGTTTCAAACTGAGTTTTATCAAATAAAATAATAAAATGAATACAAAACCAACTTTTTTTATTAAATGAATGAATGTATGAAATACAATACAGTAAAAAAAAAAATATTCTAAATCTATAAATATTGATTTGTACAGCTTTTGGAAATAGGCTAGTATATGTTAAAAACATATGAAAACATTTTCCCTTTCAAAAATGGGCTTTCTATCACAAGGGCCATTACAGTTCTACAACCAGCTGACTATTAGCTGTTTGATGAGAGATCCCATCGTTAGTTCTCAACATTTGTAATTATATAAAATCCAAACACTATCATATACAAATACATACATATATCTACAAATAAAACTGCAAACATGTATTTAATAAGCTCTGCACTCTCCTCTGTTTAAACACAGAAAAACAACATAATGCATGTGTGTGTCTGTGTGTGTGTGAACGAGGAAGCGATAGAACAGAACACATTGTCCAGGATGGAGAGAGAAAGTGTGTGTGTGTGTGTGTATGTAGATCGTTACCGCCAACTGTTGCACTTTCACTCCTCCTGGGGAAGAACGAATACTAAAGAAAAAAGCCATTTGGGCTCAGCTGTATTACTGCCACTGAAGAGCTGCACGAGGTGTTGTTGAAAAGGCTCATTACTTTTCAATAAATGTCATGTAATGTGAGCCATCGACTCTAAATCAATGCAGTCCTTTGACTGTTTCTATGTGTACAAATGATGATATAACGGTATAATATGGGGTTAATATTGGCTTTACAAGGGTGTAATATGGGTGTAGTAACGGAGTCATATGGGTGTAATATGGGTGTAGTAACAGAGTAATATGGGTGTAGTAACGGAGTAATATGGGTGTAATATGGGTGTAGTAACAGAGTAATATGGGTGTAGTAACGGAGTAATATGGGTGTAGTAACGGAGTAATATGGGTGTAGTAACGGTGTAATATGGGTGTAGTAACGGAGTAATATGGGTGTAGTAACGGTGTAATATGGGTGTAGTAACGGTGTAATATGGGTGTAGTAACAGAGTATTATGGGTGTAGTAACAGAGTATTATGGGTGTAGTAACAGAGTATTATGGGTGTAGTAACAGAGTAATATGGGTGTAGTAACGGTGTAATATGGGTGTAGTAACGGTGTAATATGGGTGTAGTAACGGTGTAATATAGGTGTAGTAACAGAGTATTATGGGTGTAGTAACAGAGTATTATGGGTGTAGTAACGGGGTAATATGGGTGTAATATGGGTGTAGTAACAGAGTAATATGGGTGTAGTAACAGAGTAATATGGGTGTAGTAATAGAGTATTATGGGTGTAGTAACAGAGTAATATGGGTGTAGTAACAGAGTATTATGGGTGTAGTAACAGAGTAATATGGGTGTAGTAACAGAGTAATATGGGTGTAGTAACGGTGTAATATGGGTGTAGTAACGGTGTAATATGGGTGTAGTAACGGTGTAATATAGGTGTAGTAACAGAGTATTATGGGTGTAGTAACAGAGTATTATGGGTGTAGTAACGGAGTAATATGGGTGTAATATGGGTGTAGTAACAGAGTAATATGGGTGTAGTAACAGAGTAATATGGGTGTAGTAATAGAGTATTATGGGTGTAGTAACAGAGTAATATGGGTGTAGTAACAGAGTATTATGGGTGTAGTAACAGAGTAATATGGGTGTAGTAACAGAGTAATATGGGTGTAGTAACGGAGTAATATGGGTGTAGTAACGGTGTAATATGGGTGTAGTAACGGAGTAATATGGGTGTAGTAACGGTGTAATATGGGTGTAGTAACGGTGTAATATGGGTGTAGTAACGGAGTAATATGGGTGTAGTAACGGTGTAATATGGGTGTAGTAACAGAGTAATATGGGTGTAGTAACGGTGTAATATGGGTGTAGTAACGGTGTAATATGGGTGTAGTAACAGAGTATTATGGGTGTAGTAACAGAGTATTATGGGTGTAGTAACAGAGTATTATGGGTGTAGTAACAGAGTAATATGGGTGTAGTAACGGTGTAATATGGGTGTAGTAACGGTGTAATATGGGTGTAGTAACGGTGTAATATAGGTGTAGTAACAGAGTATTATGGGTGTAGTAACAGAGTATTATGGGTGTAGTAACGGAGTAATATGGGTGTAATATGGGTGTAGTAACAGAGTAATATGGGTGTAGTAACAGAGTAATATGGGTGTAGTAATAGAGTATTATGGGTGTAGTAACAGAGTATTATGAGTGTAGTAACAGAGTATTATGGGTGTAGTAACGGTGTAATATGGGTGTAGTAACGGTGTAATATGGGTGTAGTAACGGTGTAATATGGGTGTAGTAATAGAGTATTATGGGTGTAGTAACAGAGTAATATGGGTGTAGTAACAGAGTATTATGGGTGTAGTAACAGAGTAATATGGGTGTAGTAACAGAGTAATATGGGTGTAGTAACGGAGTAATATGGGTGTAGTAACGGTGTAATATGGGTGTAGTAACGGAGTAATATGGGTGTAGTAACGGTGTAATATGGGTGTAGTAACGGTGTAATATGGGTGTAGTAACGGAGTAATATGGGTGTAGTAACGGTGTAATATGGGTGTAGTAACAGAGTAATATGGGTGTAGTAACGGTGTAATATGGGTGTAGTAACGGTGTAATATGGGTGTAGTAACAGAGTATTATGGGTGTAGTAACAGAGTATTATGGGTGTAGTAACAGAGTAATATGGGTGTAGTAACGGTGTAATATGGGTGTAGTAACGGTGTAATATGGGTGTAGTAACGGTGTAATATGGGTGTAGTAACAGAGTATTATGGGTGTAGTAACAGAGTATTATGGGTGTAGTAACGGAGTAATATGGGTGTAATATGGGTGTAGTAACAGAGTAATATGGGTGTAGTAACAGAGTAATATGGGTGTAGTAACAGAGTAATATGGGTGTAGTAACAGAGTAATATGGGTATAGTAACGGTGTAATATGGGTGTAGTAACGGTGTAATATGGGTGTAATATGGGTGTAGTAACAGAGTATTATGGGTGTAGTAACAGAGTATTATGGGTGTAGTAACAGAGTATTATGGGTGTAGTAACGGAGTAATATGGGTGTAATAACAGAGTAATATGGGTGTAGTAATAGAGTATTATGGGTGTAGTAACAGAGTAATATGGGTGTAGTAACAGAGTATTATGGGTGTAGTAACAGAGTAATATGGGTGTAGTAACAGAGTAATATGGGTGTAGTAACGGAGTAATATGGGTGTAGTAACGGAGTAATATGGGTGTAGTAACGGAGTAATATGGGTGTAGTAACGGAGTAATATGGGTGTAGTAACGGAGTAATATGGGTGTAGTAACGGTGTAATATGGGTGTAGTAACGGAGTAATATGGGTGTAGTAACGGTGTAATATGGGTGTAGTAACGGAGTAATATGGGTGTAGTAACGGTGTAATATGGGTGTAGTAACAGAGTAATATGGGTGTAGTAACGGTGTAATATGGGTGTAGTAACGGTGTAATATGGGTGTAGTAACAGAGTATTATGGGTGTAGTAACAGAGTAATATGGGTGTAGTAACAGAGTATTATGGGTGTAGTAACGGAGTAATATGGGTGTAATAACAGAGTAATATGGGTGTAGTAATAGAGTATTATGGGTGTAGTAACGGTGTAATATGGGTGTAGTAACAGAGTAATATGGGTGTAGTAACGGTGTAATATGGGTGTAGTAACGGTGTAATATGGGTGTAGTAACAGAGTATTATGGGTGTAGTAACAGAGTATTATGGGTGTAGTAACATAGTATTATGGGTGTAGTAACAGAGTAATATGGGTGTAGTAACGGTGTAATATGGGTGTAGTAACGGTGTAATATGGGTGTAGTAACGGTGTAATATAGGTGTAGTAACAGAGTATTATGGGTGTAGTAACAGAGTATTATGGGTGTAGTAACGGAGTAATATGGGTGTAATATGGGTGTAGTAACAGAGTAATATGGGTGTAGTAACAGAGTAATATGGGTGTAATATGGGTGTAGTAACAGAGTAATATGGGTGTAGTAACAGAGTAATATGGGTGTAGTAATAGAGTATTATGGGTGTAGTAACAGAGTATTATGAGTGTAGTAACAGAGTATTATGGGTGTAGTAACGGTGTAATATGGGTGTAGTAACGGTGTAATATGGGTGTAGTAACGGTGTAATATGGGTGTAGTAACAGAGTATTATGGGTGTAGTAACAGAGTATTATGGGTGTAGTAACGGAGTAATATGGGTGTAATATGGGTGTAGTAACAGAGTAATATGGGTGTAGTAACAGAGTAATATGGGTGTAGTAACAGAGTAATATGGGTGTAGTAACAGAGTAATATGGGTATAGTAACAGTGTAATATGGGTGTAGTAACGGTGTAATATGGGTGTAATATGGGTGTAGTAACAGAGTATTATGGGTGTAGTAACAGAGTATTATGGGTGTAGTAACAGAGTATTATGGGTGTAGTAACGGAGTAATATGGGTGTAATAACAGAGTAATATGGGTGCAGTAACGGTGTAATATGGGTGTAGTAACGGTGTAATATAGGTGTAGTAACAGAGTATTATGGGTGTAGTAACAGAGTATTATGGGTGTAGTAACGGAGTAATATGGGTGTAATATGGGTGTAGTAACAGAGTAATATGGGTGTAGTAACAGAGTAATATGGGTGTAATATGGGTGTAGTAACAGAGTAATATGGGTGTAGTAACAGAGTAATATGGGTGTAGTAATAGAGTATTATGGGTGTAGTAACAGAGTATTATGAGTGTAGTAACAGAGTATTATGGGTGTAGTAACGGTGTAATATGGGTGTAGTAACGGTGTAATATGGGTGTAGTAACGGTGTAATATGGGTGTAGTAACAGAGTATTATGGGTGTAGTAACAGAGTATTATGGGTGTAGTAACGGAGTAATATGGGTGTAATATGGGTGTAGTAACAGAGTAATATGGGTGTAGTAACAGAGTAATATGGGTGTAGTAACAGAGTAATATGGGTGTAGTAACAGAGTAATATGGGTATAGTAACGGTGTAATATGGGTGTAGTAACGGTGTAATATGGGTGTAATATGGGTGTAGTAACAGAGTATTATGGGTGTAGTAACAGAGTATTATGGGTGTAGTAACAGAGTATTATGGGTGTAGTAACGGAGTAATATGGGTGTAATAACAGAGTAATATGGGTGCAGTAACGGTGTAATATGGGTGTAATAACAGAGTAATATGGGTGCAGTAACGGTGTAATATGGGTGTAGTAACGGTGTAATATAGGTGTAGTAACAGAGTATTATGGGTGTAGTAACAGAGTATTATGGGTGTAGTAACGGAGTAATATGGGTGTAATATGGGTGTAGTAACAGAGTAATATGGGTGTAGTAACAGAGTAATATGGGTGTAATATGGGTGTAGTAACAGAGTAATATGGGTGTAGTAACAGAGTAATATGGGTGTAGTAATAGAGTATTATGGGTGTAGTAACAGAGTATTATGAGTGTAGTAACAGAGTATTATGGGTGTAGTAACGGTGTAATATGGGTGTAGTAACGGTGTAATATGGGTGTAGTAACGGTGTAATATGGGTGTAGTAACAGAGTATTATGGGTGTAGTAACAGAGTATTATGGGTGTAGTAACGGAGTAATATGGGTGTAATATGGGTGTAGTAACAGAGTAATATGGGTGTAGTAACAGAGTAATATGGGTGTAGTAACAGAGTAATATGGGTGTAGTAACAGAGTAATATGGGTATAGTAACGGTGTAATATGGGTGTAGTAACGGTGTAATATGGGTGTAATATGGGTGTAGTAACAGAGTATTATGGGTGTAGTAACAGAGTATTATGGGTGTAGTAACAGAGTATTATGGGTGTAGTAACGGAGTAATATGGGTGTAATAACAGAGTAATATGGGTGTAGTAACGGTGTAATATGGGTGTAGTAACAGAGTAATATGGGTGTAGTAACAGAGTATTATGGGTGTAGTAACAGAGTATTATGGGTGTAGTAACAGAGTAATATGGGTGTAGTAACAGAGTATTATGGTGTAGTAACAGAGTATTATGGGTGTAGTAACGGTGTAATATGGGTGTAGTAACAGAGTATTATGGGTGTAGTAACAGAGTAATATGGGTGTAGTAACGGTGTAATATGGGTGTAGTAACGGTGTAATATGGGTGAAATATAGGTGTAGTAACAGAGCAATATGGGTGTAATATGGGTGTAGTAACAGAGTAATATGGGTGTAGTAACGGAGTAATATGGGTGTAGTAACGGAGTAATATGGGTGTAGTAACGGAGTAATATGGGTGTAGTAACGGTGTAATATGGGTGTAGTAACAGAGTAATATGGGTGTAGTAACAGAGTATTATGGGTGTAGTAACAGAGTAATATGGGTGTAGTAACAGAGTAATATGGGTGTAGTAACAGAGTATTATGGGTGTAGTAACAGAGTAATATAGGTGTAGTAACAGAGTATGATGGGTGTAGTAACAGAGTAATATGGGTGTAGTAACAGAGTATTATGGGTGTAGTAACAGAGTAATATGGGTGTAGTAACAGAGTATTATGGGTGTAGTAACAGAGTATTATGGGTGTAGTATTATAATAATAATAATAATAATAGATTTAATTTGTTAGCGCTTTTACAGGTGCTCAAAGACGCTTTACAGATATAGTGAAGGGAAAAGAAAAGGAAGGAACAACAAATAAATATATAGTTAAAGTTAAAGTTAAAGTCAAATAATACAAAAACAATCACACATTAAAAGCCAGATTGAAGAGGTGAGTTTTTGTGAGTGTTTAGAAGGTGGTGAGGTCAGTGCAGTCTCTGATGGGTTGGGGGAGTGAGTTCCAGAGGGAGGGGGCAGCGACGGAGAAGGCTCTGTCCCCCCAGGTCCGGTGATTGGTGCGGGTGGGGATGGATAGGAGGTTGGCTTCTGATGAGCGGAGGCAGCGGGAAGGGGCGTGGTGGTGCAGCAGGTCTGTGAGGTAGGGGGGGGCTTGATTGTTGAGGGCTTTGTGAGTAATGAGGAGGACTTTGAAGTTGATTCTTTGACGGACGGGGAGCCAGTGGAGGTTCTGGAGGACGGGAGTGATGTGGTCTCGGGAGCGGGTGTGGGTGAGGAGGTGGGCAGCAGAGTTCTGGATATGTTGGAGTTTATTGATTAGGTTGGATGGTATGCCGTAGAGGATGCTATTGCAGTAGTCGAGTCGTGAAGTGATGAATGCATGAATCAGGGTTTCAGCAGGAGGAGAGTGATGGGCGGAGACGGGCAATGTTTTTGAGGTGGAAAAAGGCGGTCCTGGTGATGTGATTTATGTGGTGGTTGAATTTGAGCTGACTGTCGAAGATGACTCCGAGGTTGCGGATGTGAGGGGGGGGAGATAGAGTGTGGCTGTCAATGGTGAAGTTGAAATTCTGGATGTCTTTGATACGGGATGGGGGGCCGATGATGATGATGTCTGATTTGGCACTGTTCAGTTGGAGATAGTTTGTTTGCATCCATGCTTTTATTTCTGAGAGACAGTTGGTGAGAGTGGAGTGTGTTGTGGGGGTGATGGTTTTTGTTGAGATATAAAGTTGGATGTCATCAGCGTAGCAGTGAAATTGAAGGTTGTGGCGACGAATTATTTTGCCAAGGGGGAGCATGTAGAGGATGAAGAGGAGGGGGCCAAACACCGAACCCTGGGGGACGCCTTGGGACAGAGGAGCAGTGGAGGAGGTGCAGTTGTTGATGTTGATAAACTGATGTCTGTCGGTGAGGTAGGATTTCAGCCAGGAGAGTGCAGTGTCGGTGATGTTGAGTGATGATTCGAGGAGGGACAGCAGGATGGCGTGATTGATGGTGTCGAATGCTGCGGTGAGGTCGAGGAGGATGAGGATGTTAAGGTTGCCGGAGTCAGAGGAGAGGAGGAGGTCGTTTGTGATTTTCAGAAGAGCTGTTTCGGTGCTGTGTTTTGATCGGAAACCGGATTGAAATGGCTCAAAGACATCATTGGAGCTGAGGTGGGCTTTAAGTTGTGAGGCAACGACACGTTCAAGTATTTTTGACAGAAAGGGGAGATTTGAGATGGGCCGGAAGTTGGACATGATGTCAGGTGTGAGTCCAGGTCTTTTGAGAATGGGTGTGACAGCGGCCAGTTTGAGAGAGGGGGGAACTGATCCAGATCTGAGGGAGGAGTTAATGATGGTGGCAATGAGTTGGGAGATGGCAGGGAGGCTCTCTTTAACAAATTTGGAGGGCATTGGGTCAAGTGTGCAGGTGGAGTTAATTCCAGTCATGAAGTCGGACAGTTGCATGGGGGTCACAGGGGAGAAGTGGGACAGGGGCTGTGAGGTGAAGGGGGGGGAGCCAGGAGGGGAGGTGGGGGTGCTGATGAGGGTGTCAGATTGCTGTAAATGTTGCTGATTTTGGTTTGGAAAAACGAGAGGAAGGAGTTGCACTGTTCGGTGGTGAAGGATGAGGTGGCGTTGTCACAGGGTTTGAGAAGTTTGCTGATGGTGGAGAACAGACGCTTGGGGTTGCTGGAGCCAGACTGAATGAGTTGTGAGTAGTAATTAGACCGGGCTGCTTTGAGTGCGTTACTGTACTGCTGGAGATAGTCTTTGTAGATTTGAAGATGGACTGTTAGTGTGGTTTTTCTTGTGTTGGCGTTCAAGTTGACGTTTCCTTGATTTCATTTGGCGGAGTTCGGGGGTATACCATGGGGCGGAGTGTATGAAAGAGACATTTTTTGTTTTTGTGGGGGCCAGTTCATTGAGACAGAAGGAGAGGGTGCTGTTATAATAGTCCACAAGTTCAGATGGGTTTTCAGAAAGTGGGGGGGGGGGGGGGGGGGGCGACAGACATCTTGCAGGTAATGGAGGCAGTGATTGCTGAAGGTGAGATGGATTTGAGATTTCTGTAGGTTATTGTGCGTTTTTGCTTTTGGGCGGGGATGGGGATGTTGATGTCCATGATGATGGCCAGGTGATCAGAGATGTGGAGATTGAGGCTGGACAGATGATGGATGGTGAGACCAGTGGAGCAGACCAAGTCCAGGATGTGACCACGGCTGTGTGTTGGGAAGTTGATATGCTGAGAGAAGTTGCAGCAGTGAAGGGTTTCCTTAAATTCAGAGGCATATTTGCAGGTCGGGTCGTCAACATGAATGTTAAAATCACCTAAGAGGAGAACAGATGGGGATATGGCAGAAAGCTGAGTGAGAATGTCAGAGAGGTCGGAGAGAAAGGAGGGGTTTGGCTTCGGGGGACGGTAGATGATGGCTGTGACCAGGGGAGTGGGACCAGAGAGTTTTAAAGATCAGGTGTTCAAATGAAGAAACATCAGGGATGGGGATTATGGTAGCTTTTATTTCCTTTCTGATAATAGCAGCTATACCACCACCCCGCCCTTGTGGTCGAGGTTTGTCAATGTATGTGAATCCTGCTGGGGTGATTTGATTTAAAGAAAAATAGTCCAGGGGTTTTTGCCATGTTTCGGTCAGATACAGAAAGTCCAGGTTATTGTCTTTAATGAATTCATTTATAATGTGGCTTTTATTGTGGATGGAGCGTGTGTTGAGCAGGGCTGCTCTGAGGTGACGTTGCATTGGGGGGGGTTGTGTGGACCGGGGGAGTGGAAGGAGATTGGTCAGATTCACGTGTTGTTTGTTGTGATGGCGTAGTGTGGGCGTGTGACAGGACCGAATGGACGGGATGGAGTGTGGAGACGTGGAATGAAATAAAAACTTACGGCCAGAGCCTCTGTGTGGAGGACGGCGTTTGCGGAGTATTTCATTATCTGCGAGGATGTCCATGCAGTCCGGACGCAGGCGGTTATTGAAGGAGTGGAGATCTGACCGGGAGTAGAGCGGCGGCATGATCCGGTGAAGTGGCGCTAGCACGGAGCTAGCTAATGCTGGGGACCCGGGCAGCAGAGACCAGGAGCCGGATGACCAGACCCGGCGTCATGGGCGGGCCCCATGGGGCCGGGCCCGCCCATCCAGGATTTGGGCCCGCCCATCCAGGATTTGGGCCCGCTGTTTTAATCAGGGCTGAATACCACATTTTATTGTTTTATTATTATGTTTATTGTTGTTATTTGTAGGGCTTTGTCCTAATATTTATTTTTGTATAAGTTTAATATCATTTTTTTTTATTTTGCTAGGAAAATTCTGAATGAAAGGCTGCGCGCAAGACTGGTTTTTCGCTGGGTTGAGTCGTGTGGGTTTTTGAGTGAGACGCGGCACAGCAGCCTGTCAGTTAGTTTACTCTTGCTAGTGGTTCACGAAAGGAATATGGCAACTCAGCGCCAGATGCAGACAGGCACATTAGAAGAAACCAGTTAGGCCTACGTTACCAACGAGCAAGCAAGTCAGCTGGCAATCAATTATATTTTGAAGAGAAATTTACTCTCAAGCCGGCTCTCTCACAAACTCCTGCTCTGTGCCCAAGCAGACCGCTGCACAGGCTCTCTGCCTCGCTCTCTCTCTCTCTCTCTCTCTCTCTCTCTCTCTCTCTCTCTCTCTCTCTTTCTCTCCATCGCTCAACCTCACTCCAGTCTCTCCACCCTGTGTGCGCTCAAGTTTGCCTGCGTGCTTGCCCAAGTTGGCACAGCGTTACAAATGTGCCACAAAACCAACCAATGGATACATAAGACCGTCAACAGCCTTATCGCAACCTAAAACCCCTCTCTTTCAACAATTCACGAGCGCCTCCCCCCCCCCCCCCCGTTGACAAATCGCGAGCATCTAACACGGTGGTGGGCCCGCCCTGGTAAATCAAATGCCCGCCCAGACATGTATGTCTGCCGCCGGGTCTGCGGATGACCGTGGAAGAAGGAGCGGTGTGAGTCCAGATAAAATGAGAATTATAATCCACAGCATATCAGGAGAATAATTCCAGTGGTTTCCAGAGGAGAATCGTAGGAGGGGCTGACAGCCTGGTGCAGAGTGGGAGCCGGGTGACCAGCCTACTAGCTGGTTAGCTAGCTTGATAGCCGCCGGCTGTAGGCGGCAGGGAGAGACGATGTCAGCGGGAAAGCCGGCCGATCGCAGCGGGATGGGAAGACCCACACGAGCCGCGGAGTTAGGGTGGAGTTAGGGTGGAGTTGGGGTGGAGACAGAAATGTTAGCTCAGCAGACTTCAGGGAGCCGAGGAGCATCTAGGTAGCAGCCGGCTAGGTCCGATAATGCTAGCTAGCTAGCGGGCTAGGAACCGGTGAGCAGGAAAGAGCCAGCAGGTAGGAGACGACAACACAAATATCTGTGCCGATTCGACACAGTGATGCCGCTACTTTTGCCGATGACCGACGTCTCAAAAGTAGAGAGCCAGACAGGAGAGGTTCTGATCTGGACCATAGAACAATATTTGGGGCGGAGGAGCGGCGAACAAACAACGCCAGCACCCTCGGCGACCCGGGAAATGTGTGGGTGTAGTAACAGAGTATTATGGGTGTAGTATTATGGGTGTAGTAACGGAGTAATATGGGTGTAATAACAGAGTAATATGGGTGTAGTAACGGTGTAATATGGGTGTAGTAACAGAGTAATATGGGTGTAGTAACAGAGTATTATGGGTGTAGTAACAGAGTATTATGGGTGTAGTAACAGAGTATTATGGTGTAGTAACAGAGTATTATGGGTGTAGTAACAGAGTAATATGGGTGTAGTAACGGTGTAATATGGGTGTAGTAACGGTGTAATATGGGTGTAATATGGGTGAAATATAGGTGTAGTAACAGAGCAATATGGGTGTAGTAACAGAGTAATATGGGTGTAGTAACAGAGTATTATGGGTGTAGTAACAGAGTATTATGGTGTAGTAACAGAGTATTATGGGTGTAGTAACGGTGTAATATAGGTGTAGTAACAGAGTATTATGGGTGTAGTAACAGAGTAATATGGGTGTAGTAACGGTGTAATATGGGTGTAGTAACGGAGTAATATGGGTGTAGTAACAGAGTATTATGGGTGTAGTAACAGAGTATTATGGGTGTAGTAACAGAGTATTATGGTGTAGTAACAGAGTATTATGGGTGTAGTAACGGTGTAATATAGGTGTAGTAACAGAGTATTATGGGTGTAGTAACAGAGTAATATGGGTGTAGTAACGGTGTAATATTGGTGTAGTAACGGAGTAATATGGGTGTAGTAACAGAGTAATATGGGTGTAATAACAGAGTAATATGGGTGTAGTAACGGAGTAATATGGGTGTAGTAACAGAGTAATATGGGTGTAGTAACGGTGTAATATGGGTGTAATAACGGAGTAATATGGGTGTAGTAACAGAGTAATATGGGTGTAATAACAGAGTAATATGGGTGTAATATGGGTGAAATATAGGTGTAGTAACAGAGCAATATGGGTGTAGTAACAGAGTAATATGGGTGTAGTAACGGAGTAATATGGGTGTAGTAACAGAGTAATATGGGTGTAGTAACGGTGTAATATGGGTGTAATAACGGAGTAATATGGGTGTAGTAACAGAGTAATATGGGTGTAATAACAGAGTAATATGGGTGTAGTAACGGTGTAATATGGGTGTAGTAACGGAGGAATATGGGTGTCATGAGGTGTAATAGGGATGTATTAATGTGTAATAATAGCAGTGAAACATGGGTATAATATGGGTCTTATACGGGCGTAAAGTAGTAAATACCAATCAATATCACATAATATTTCAAGGTGATTGCCCATTTAAGGGTTAATAGTAATAAATACACCTTTTTTCAGGTCGATTCGAGCAGAATTAATTATGGGGTTTAAAAGTAAGGAGCAAAAATGTTCCTTTAATATATAAATAAAACCTAAACATTATTGCGACATCACTGCGTTTGCTTTTCCTCCTGGGATTATCGGAGCAACACAACAACAAAAAAACGTCCAGGTGTTTTCCAGCTGTTACCGACGGGACACACAGCTGCAGAACGACAGTCCTCAGAGGTATAAAAACACAAAAACTGTTTGTTAAAATCTCATTTATTCATCCCTGATATACAAAACAATGTTTAATTTCTCCGTGTGAAAAATAGCTCTGGAGCTCCGTCTGTTTTGGCCCTCTGGGGTTGCCGTAGTGGAGGCCTCCAGTACAAAGTAAGTCCCTAAAGAGTGGATAACAGATAAGAAAACCCTCAACAGAAGAGGGTCTTATCAAAGACAGCCAGCTACAGGTCAAGCAGCAGAATTCACCACAACGCCCTTTAAAGACCAGACAGGGCAATGTTTCCTAAAAGCCAAAATAAAACGTACATTTATTTTCTTAAACAACACCAACAACTTCAAACTGTCCTTTAACATCTTAAGGTTGATTGTAGTGAGCTTCTATTGAGGCTTTTAGGAGACCCTCCCCCTTAAATCATCGTTGAAATATCACCGGTGTGAGCGTCAGTTCTCCTCATATACATAAACATCTTTTTACACTTTTCAGGTTTTTCTTTACAAAAATAAGGTTATCTTGCATTCAGTTGAACAAAGGGGGGGGGGGGGTGGGGTTACAAAGTGAGATGAATAACAGTTATTGCACAAATCAATTACCCCTACAAGTAGATCATCCATAAAAAGGAAGGAGGAAAAACAATCATTTCTACTTTGATTAATACAGACTAATAAATCGGCTTATATCTGCGAGATGAGATGAACAACGTGTGAAATGTCGAGGCTGAAGGCAGAACGATGAAAATGGATGAAAGATAACAAATAAAAATAAGGAAAGTATGTACATTGCTTATTCCCATGTATATATGCAGGCACTTGTAGTACGAACATGTTTTTCTGGGGTCTTTCCCTCTCAGCCGCTTGAAGCCGTTACCCCGCTATAGTGTTGCAAATAAACGTCTTAGTAGAAATGTTTTACACAGCAACATTAAAATCAATCTCTTAAATCATCAACAAACCCCCCAAATCTCTCTCAAAACGAGATGTCATTCATTGCTCCGATTGGTTAAGACATTCAATTATCATTTTACATTACAGTCATGATGTTAAATATATTGATCTGGAAGCTAAACAGCTCACCCCCAGGTCGTCAGTGAATAAAGCTCCATGTGTGAGGTGAAGATGCCAATTCAAAAGTGAAATAATGGGACTTTTAGTATAAAACGGGGTGCAGGAGAGACATAAACACACAGGCACAAACATATCATCCATTAGTCCCAAATTCATAACCGTCAAGCTGTAGTTTTTGGTACATTTTGATCATATAAAACTAGTCTCACATGCACTCTTGTCATGCGAAAGTCATGCTGATCTATTGGATGTATTTCACTTTAGCCGCTTTCACACCAAGTACTTTGTCGCACTTAGTTCCCAGCACTTAGTTCCCAGCACTTAGTTCCCAGCTCTTAGTTCCCAGCTCTTAGTTCCCAGCTCTTAGTTCCCAGCTCTTAGTTCCCAGCTATTAGTTCCCAGCTATTAGTTCCCAGCTATTAGTTCCCAGCTCTTAGTTCCCAGCTATTAGTTCCCAGCTCTTAGTTCCCAGCACTTAGTTCCCAGCTATTAGTTCCCAGCACTTAGTTCCCAGCTCTTTGTTCCCAGCACTTAGTTCCCAGCTATTAGTTCCCAGCTCTTAGTTCCCAGCTATTAGTTCCCAGCTATTAGTTCCCAGCTCTTAGTTCCCAGCTATTAGTTCCCAGCACTTAGTTCCCAGCTCTTAGTTCCCAGCTATTAGTTCCCAGCTATTAGTTCCCAGCTCTTAGTTCCCAGCTCTTAGTTCCCAGCTCTTAGTTCCCAGCTATTAGTTCCCAGCTCTTAGTTCCCAGCTCTTAGTTCCCAGCTATTAGTTCCCAGCACTTAGTTCCCAGCTCTTTGTTCCCAGCACTTAGTTCCCAGCTATTAGTTCCCAGCTCTTAGTTCCCAGCTCTTAGTTCCCCCATGGAACTAAAGAGCCGATCGCGTTCACACCGGAATAAATCCCTGAGGGAAGATTACGCAAATGAAGCCGCTGACGTCACTTCTTCTTCTTCTGCTTTGGGTTTACTGGCAGGCCGCAAACCACTTCACGGCGTATCCTGCCACCCGGAGTCCCCGGACGGAAGTCCCCGGAGTTGGGGACTGGCTTCAGTAGAAGCTGCTGGGACTCCCAGCAGCTTCTACTGAAGCCTTCCGAGTAAATCGCCAGAACGCCGACACCTCCTCATCTCCACCGCTCCCATGTTTTTTTTTGTGTTGCCATAAGTTAGTCTCTCTGCGTTGGTGCGCGGGGCTAATGCTAATGCTAATGATGCTAATGCCAGCAAATACAATGGCGGCTTGTAGTTTTACGCGGCGTGGTTTGCAATTCGCCCAGCCAATCAGAAATTGGTACTTTTTCCCCCCAGGATAGTCCCACCTCTCTAGCAGGGACTACAAATGGGGGTAAAAGTTCTCATGAACTAAGTTCTCTTTTTGGTGCGAACGCAAAATTCGGAACGGAACTAAACGGGAAAAGTACTCCGGTGTGAAAGCGCCTTTTGAGTGGCGCGCAGCAATACAAGACACCACGGAAAATCAAATCCATGCAACGCGTCTAATTCTGATGAAGTTAGAGGTAAGGCATCTTTCTGCAGGTAGCAGTGGACATACAAGAGAAGCTGAAGAAAAAGGGAGTGTGTGTGATGGGATGTGTTCAGCAGTGGAGGAAAGATGGAGAGAGCGAAAACAAATCGATGTTTTTCTGTCGAGTTTTATAGCAGACATGAATTATTAAACACGCAGTACTTATACATTATCCGTCATGCTTGCGAATCAGAAACCAGCTGCCGTTAATCTTTCATGGCTCCAGTTTCAGACTCACGTGAGAATTTTTTTTTTTAGGGTTGAACGACATATTCGACAACACGCTTACGTTCGGTTTTCTTTACGGTATTCTTCTGCAATAGTTAAGCTTCAAACTGGTAAACAAGGTACATTTCTTCATGCGTCTTCGACCACGCAGTAGTGTCAGTGAATCTCAAAGGACCAGGTATTTCTATGCATATACCTCCCGTCGAGGCAAGTCCGACCGATTCACTACTTTCCTCAATCAGAAATATTGTGTTTTCCATTTGATCGCCTCAAGACCTCACGGTTTCCTCCACAGTAGGTATTTGAACATTACTGATCGCTACTTCAATTGAATTTTTAAGTGGTTTAGTCAACTTTGTAACTCCGATCAAAAATGAATGAAACGAATGTTGATACATTAGAGATCACACACCCACATGTTCAGTGTCTATCCTTTGTATATTCACTGCAGTTATCCATGTCAACAAGTAGCCTGAGACATTGTTTACAGCTTAAAGGGGTGTTCAATCAAATTGGTTAATGGTTTTATGTTAATATACTTAGTCAGAACACTAAAGTAAGGGGGAGAAACGAACCTACAGGAGTGTTCAGCTGCTTCTTCTGCTCACATATTATCATCTGCTGCCGTATATGTTGGGAACATAGTCTGCCCGTTACGTCCTTTACTTGGTGTTTCTTTCTGTGCCTGGTAGTAATGGAGGTTAGCTAACATGGCGATCAAAGGCAGATTGATGAGAGCCCCCAAGCAGCTGGTTAGGTAACGATGTCTTCATTCAGCCATCCATTTGCTCTCCGTTCTCCCTCCTTCCTCCCTCTCCATCTCTGCAGCGGTTATTAACAGCTATATTTAGACAAGCAAGAAGAAGACTCTCTGAGAGCATGTGTGTGTGTGTGTGTCTTTGCAATGTAAGGCTACACAGTATGAAAGGAGTGTGTGTGTGTAATGGGAAAAAAAGCTACAAGTGTTTGCGCCCAACAGGCATGCATAGACTTCACTCTCCACTGAGGACTCGCAGTGAAGACATGAGACCCACGGAGAGAAAGAGAGGTATTATGGAAACAAGAGCATCCGTCCCCTCGGTTCAGTGTTCGTTAACGGGACAAACTGTCGTGTAGTTTCACAAAATAAAATGGTGCAATGGCAAATTCCAGTTCAACCCAGACCACCTGAACACACACACACACACACACACACACACACACACACACACACACACACACACACACACACACACACACACACACACACACACACACACACACACACACACACACACACACACACACACACACACACACACACACACACACACACACACACACACACACACACACACACACACACACACACACACACACACACACACACACACACACACACACACACACACACATACACACACACACAGCTACAAAAACAATAATCCCTTTTTTATTTTTTAAAGATTTGAACTCTTTTTACCCCAGAGGAGTGTCAGTGCAAGACTCCGTGAAACCAGTGGGGAGTCCTCGAAAACACAGTGGGACATGGAGGAGATGAGGAGAGGAGATGAGGAGAGGAAGGAGGAGAGAGATGAGGAGAGGAATGAGGAGAGGGAAGAGGGGGAATGAGGAGTTACTGTGAGGCGAACAGGACTCTTTCCAGAATTAAATATTGATCCTAAACCCTGAGGATTTTGGCATTTGTTGTTACTTTGGGAGCTTAAAGATCTCAATGTCCTCCTCCTCCTCGTCCTCTTCCTCATCCTCCTCGTCCTCCTCGTCCTCCTCACTGGGACTTCTCGTCGGACTCGGAGGGGGTCTGTTCTCGGGGTAGAGACAGACTCTTGTGGCGGTCCCACAGCTTGTGGAGCTCCGTGGCTTCGTTCTCGCTGCTGCTGGTGCCGCTGTCTCTGAAGCTGGCCAGAGGGGGGCGCACCTTCACCCCCTTCACCGTCACCGAGCCCTCGATGGCCTTCCGCAGCTGGGGGGGGGGGAGAGAGATTTAAGATTCAAAGGTTTTATTGTCATATGCACAAAAGCTACAGTGTAGAATGACAATGAAAAACGTATGAACCAAGCTCCTCCAACGATGCAACATAAATAAAAAATAGTGCAAGAAGTATACTTCCGACCCATGGGACCTTATTTCGGAATAATTATGTATTGAAGTCAATGGAGAGAGAAAGATTATCTTTCGATCCCGTTTGAATTGTGCCATGAATTACACATATGATGTTTGTCAATATAACAAATAATTTCCATGTAAAAAAAGTCACAGTTTGTCGTAAAACTGTTGAAATATAAGACTAGAGAGATGGACTTTTATTAATCCCCCGTGGGGAAATTGATTCTCTGCATTTGACCCATCCTAGTGTTAGGAGCAGTGTGCTGCCATTTTGAACGGCGCCCGGGGAGCAGTGTGGGGAACGGTGCCTTGCTCAGGGACACCTCGGTAGCACTTGGTTTTGCCGGGACGCCAAATCCCAGAGTCGCGTAAAGGAGGTCATAACCGGTGTGATCCTTCTATAACACACCGTTTGAGCCCGGATGCCCCCGGGGGAGACATGCTAACGCTAACGCTACATTAGAAAGACCATGCAGTTCAGAGAGAATCAAAGGAAGGCAGGCAGGCAGCTTTGCACGACATTCTTCTGGACGTGTTTCATTGTGGTGATAGTGAGGGTAGTCAATCACTTGTTTGGCAAGACAGTAGTGACGGCCATCTTGGTGACGTGTGTTGTTGTGCGAGAGCAGAGATGTAGTTCATTGAGCGTTTTCACACACAAATAAGTGTTAGTTAACAGTTTTACCGCAATTTTTTTTTTTTTTTTACTTGCAAAATTATCTTTTAAATTGACAAACATCATATGTGTAATTCGTGGCACAATTCAAACGGGATCGAAAGATAATCTTTCTCTCTCCATTGACTTCAACACATAATTCTTCCGAAATAAGGTCCCATGGAGCTCCACCGGAAAGGGAGGGACTTCGCCTCTCTATATACATGTCAATAGAACATGATATGAACAAGAACAGAATATGAAGTTAAATAATGTACATTAAGACAAAATTAAATAGGGTTTATTACGGTGATAACTATTAATAAGTAGATAGCAAGTTGACAAACAGATGAATGTTTATCGGGGCACTTAGCAGAGCTCAGGTGTTTAGCAGTCTTATGGCCTGTGGGATGAAACCGTCCCTGAGTCTGGTGGTTTCTGTCCACATGCTGCGGTGGTGATATGGGGTGATGGGGGTCTTTTGTAATCCTGAGGGCTTTCTTCCTGAGCCGGCAAAGAGAGATAACGACCAGGCAGTCAAGCAGGAAGCACCCCAACGAAGCCATGTACGATTTGTCTGCTCTAACCGACCACAACGCAAAGGGTTTTAAGATCCTAACCTTGAGGGACTAACCTGCTTCTGTGTCTCAATTTACGTACTTCTAAATACATTCTGTACATTTGCTATTTCATTTGCGTCCAAAAGTATGGTAATATGCACACTTTTAAGAACTCAAGTTGGGTGCAGAACGCTGGACCATGGTCGCCATCTTGGCTAGAAAAAAGACCCCCTAATCAAACAAACTAAATGTTGCTTTACGGCCTGTTTTATCAGACCCTGATTTACAGAGACTGTTTTGTAGGATTTGTGAAATCCGGTGTGTTTATGAGGAAACTCCAAACATAACACGGGAGCATCAAACCTCATTTCTTTGATGTTTCCTGACAACATAACTTTGTAATTTGGTAGGGAACATTAAAACAAGCTTTACCCATCTTCTGTTTTGAATGATCAGAACACCTTGGGCTTAAATTGGCTTTAAATAAATAACGAAACATATATTTAAAGTCTTAAACAACATTCTTCCTCGTCAGCACTTTAATAATAATAATACATTACATTTATAAAGAGCTTTTCCTGGTGCTCAAAGCGCTTACAAGCAAGTAAAACAATAACAACAAAAGTAGAAAGTGCTAAGCTAGGAGGAATAAGGACAAGGGGTTAGTGCAGTGGTTTTCAAACTGTGGGGCACGACCCCTGGTGGGTCACGGAGGTACTGCAGGGGGGTCGCGGGAAGATTTTTAATTTGATTATTTTCTCCTTTTAGCTTTGTGAAGCACCTTGAGATGACGTTGTTTTTAAAGTGCACCTATATAAATCAAATGTATTGTTATTATTATTATTCAATTGTAAACAAACACTGCTCGCAAATATCTCATTGGTCAGAGAGCTGTGGGCTAATGCTGCCTTTTGCAACATCCTACTTGTGTGAATAGGCTTTTCTGCTGTTGCTGCCATCAAAACCAAATACAGATCAAAGCTGAACATTGAGAATGAACTGAGAGTGTCTCAAAACAACAGCCCCGCTTTGAGAAGATCTGCGAGGGAAAGCAAGCACACACAAGTCATTGATAGGCTAGTGTGGAATAGGAATGGTAAAGTGATCGTTTGCAACCTGCAGTAGAAATAGTAGTTAATTAATGTATTTTCCTTAAAGAAATTTGAATTTAAAAATCTACTACTCAGGGAAGAAGGCCAACCAGTTTTAATTAGGCCAAATTAATTCACAGTATCTATTAAGCACTTGTGTTCATGTGTAATCCATAATAAAATATAACATGATAGTTGGATCTTTGTATCTTCTTATTATCAGCAGAGAAAATGTAATGTTTTTACAACAATATACAATTAATCCTACCAATATAGATGGGAACCGGGTTGGGGGGTCCCGAAAATATTTCCAATACCCAAGGGGGGCCCGACTGAAAAAGTTTGGGAACCACTGGGTTAGTGGATTAGGAGTTGAAGGCAAGAGTGAAAAGGTGAGTTTTGAGGGATTGTTTGAATGATGTGAGAGTGTTGGTGGATCTGACGTGGCTGGGGAGGGGGTTCCAGAGTGTGGGGGGGGGGAGGGGGCTGCTGCGAAGACCCTGTCACCCCAGGTCCGGAGCTTTGTCCTGATGGGCTGCAGTAGGTTAGCTTCAGCAGACCTGAGGCGACGGGTGGGGGTGTGTCGTTGGATGAGGTCACAGAGGTAGGGGGTTAGGGTTCAAAGCGGTGTTTGATGGGGAGCCAGTGGAGGTCATGGAGGATAGGGGTGATGTGGTCGGAGCGTCGGGTGGAGGTGAGCAAGCGGGCAGCGGGCAACTTTGGAGCTTTGATCAGGACTCTCTACTCTCATCCCATCTCTCTTATTTCTGATTGAGAGCGTAGAATGTAGTTTTCTGTTGGCTTGTGTCCTCTGAAGGGTTTCGGAGCTACAGACCCAGCGGCTGAATGCTGCAGGGTGGAAACAACGCACTTGAATCATTCTTCTTCTGTGCAGTGTGTGATTTAACTGCGTGTCTGTTTGGCAGACGGCTTTATCTGCTGCTGGAGCCAAGAACAAAACAGCCTAAATGTCAGGGCGAGGCGGCAGCGGTGCACTCGGCAACAACCCTCGCTCACTTCCCGGCCGATTCACAAAAGAGCGAGGAGGTTTTTCAGTTGTTTTGTGAGGCAGGAGACAATAGATGGAGACGGCAATATTAAGCAGCCTTTTGTCTGTAGATGACAGGCAGAGGGAGGAGGGACCCTGAATACTGACTGAAATGTGTGTGTGTGAGTGTGTGTGGTGTGTGTGTGTGTGTGTGTGTGAGTGTGTGTGAGTGTGTGTGTGAGTGTGGTGTGTGGTGTGTGAGTGTGTGTGTGTGTGTGTGTGTGTGTGTGTGTGTGAGTGTGTGAGTGTGTGTGAGAGTGTGTGTGAGTGTGTGTGGTGTGAGTGTGTGGTGTGTGTGTGTGTGTGGTGTGTGAGTGTGTGTGGTGTGTGTGTGTGTGTGAGTGTGTGAGTGTGTGTGTGAGTGTGTTTGTGAGTGGTGTGTGTGTGTGTGTGTGAGAGTGTGTGTGTGAGAGTGTGTGTGTGAGTGTGTGTGTGAGTGTGTGTGTGAGAGTGTGTGTGAGTGTGTGTGTGAGAGTGTGTGTGAGTGTGTGTGGGTGTGAGTGTGTGTGTGTGTGTGTGTGTGTGTGAGAGTGTGTGTGTGAGTGTGTGTGTGAGTGTGTGTGTGAGAGTGTGTGTGAGTGTGTGTGGGTGTGAGTGTGTGTGTGAGTGTGTGTGTGTGTGTGGTGTGTGAGTGTGTGTGGTGTGTGTGTGTGTGTGAGTGTGTGTGTGAGTGTGTTTGTGAGTGGTGTGTGTGTGTGTGTGTGAGAGTGTGTGTGTGAGTGTGTGTGTGAGTGTGTGTGTGAGTGTGTGTGTGAGTGTGTGTGTGAGTGGTGTGTGTGTGGTGTGTGTGTGTGTGTGTGTGTGAGTGTGTGTGTGAGTGTGTGTGTGTGTGTGTGTGTGTGAGTGTGTGTGTGAGTGTGTGTGTGTGTGGTGTGTGAGTGTGTGTGTGTATGTGTGTGTGTGTGTGTGTGTGTGTGAGTGAGTGTGTGAGTGTGTGTGAGTGTGTGTGGTGTGAGTGTGTGTGTGTGTGAGGTGAGTGTGTGTGGTGTGTGTAAGTGTGAGTGTGTGTGGCGTGTGTGTGTGTGAGTGTGTGTGTGTGTAAGTGTGAGTGTGTGTGAGTGTGTGTGTGTGTGTGTGTGTGTGTGTGTGTAAGTGTGAGTGTGTGTGTATGTGTGTGTGTGAGTGTGTGTGTGTGTAAGTGTGAGTGTGTGTGGTGTGTGTGTGTGTGAGTGAGTGTGTGTGTATGTGTGAGTGTGTGTAAGTGTGAGTGTGTGTAAGTGTGAGTGTGTGCGTGTGAGTGAGTGTGTGTGTGAGTGTGTGAGTGTGAGTGTGTGTGTGAGTATGTGTGTGTGTGTGTGGTGTGTGTGTGTGTGTGTGTGTACACGTGTGTGTGTGTGTGAGTGAGCGTGTGTGTGTGAGAGTGTGTGTGTGTGTAAGTGTGAGTGTGTGTGAGTGTGAGTGTGAGTGTGTGTGTGTGTGTGTGTGTGTGTGTGTGTGTGTGTGTGTGTGTATGTGTAAGTGTGAGTGTGTGTGTGTGTGTGTGTGTGTGTAAGTGTGTGTGTGTAAGTGTGAGTGTGTGTGTGTGTGTGTTTGTGTGTAATTAATGACGGTCTCAGAACTTCTTCTAAGAGACGAGCTTTCTCTACATGTGGGACATGTGCATCCGATCGTTACCAACATGCATGATCGTTCCCTGAGTAGCAAGTCAAGAACCCAACCCACAACATGTCCATGATGGGTTAGCAAACATGTGAAAGAGCTTAAAGAACCCACGCTGTAATGGGACCCTTACCTCTTTGAGGGAGACGACCCCGATGAGGCGTCCGATGCTGGTGACGTAGGCGTGGTCGAGTCCCAGCAGGGAGAAGATGGTGTGGGTCTGCAGGAAAACACCAAAGAACCATATAGTAAGTACATGTTGGGAAATACTGAATGTCCTCCTCCAACATGACAGTAACATGATATCAAAGGTATCCCAACTGTAGCTGTGAACATGACAGGATGTGTGATTACCTAGAAGAGCATCAGGACTGTTTGAGGCAGATGATAGCTATGTGATTAACATGATGATTCAGCCTCTATGGAGATAGACATCAAGCATGCTCATTTCTGACGTGGAGCTAATCTGAAGTAAACATTGAATACTGCTTTCTATTCCTCCATCTTGTGACTGTGTAACTCCCTCTCTTGGATATCAGCATGTGAAGGACACTGCTCAGGAACTAGTTGATGCTCTGTATGTGATGACTCCTTCTGGAGAGGATCACAGACACATGGATCCTGAGGTTGAAGATCAAGCCGGGGACCAGGGATATTTTTCTAACATTATAACACTTGAAACAAGTTCCTGCTTTCTACAGAAAATGAGGCTCAGATGCTCCACTGACTTCAATTATCCAACGCTGACGAGTTCATTCACAAATGGATTCACTCAACGCGTCATGTGATCTGCTTAATGCGATACGACCACTGCAATTTTTTATTTTTTTTGCAAGCACCATCTGCATAACTTACAATGTCTAAGTATATACACATGTGGTCCATTTCAGCTTTGTAAACTATCTCCAAAGAAAGACATTTACTCCGATTTTATAGCGTTAAAAGATACAAAAAAGACAGATTTTCAAAAACAAATTAATATCGTTTTGTAGGATCTGTGAAATCTAGGTTCCTTATGAGGACACTTCAAACATAACAAGGGATCATCAAACCTCATTTCTTTGAAGCTTCCTGAAAATAACTTTGTAATTTGATACCGATTACAGAGAATCTACATTTGCCCTATTTCTTCTATTGGATTATTTCATCGTCTTTCGTAATAATGTACTCAAAAATTACCATAAATGTTTTCCTCCTAGTGTTCACTTAAGGTTGGGTCAAATGGGTCAAATGGGTCAAATCGGGACACTTTAAAGGACCCAAATTATTATCTCCTTTTCAACTTAATGTATCATTTATTTTTGCTTTTGTAAAGTAATGTTTGAAGACTCTCTCCACTTAACTAAACTTGTATTTTAATTGTTATTTATATGCCCAAAAATAACCAAATGCAGTTGACTGACAGTATAACACACTTCTTTCAATGTTACATGAATATCGCAATAATATTTTTTTGGTTTTGTTATGGCAGATTCCTCATCACAGTGTGTGTCTCGCTTATTTTTACATTACATGTCAGACGCTTTTATGCAAAGCGACTTCCATACTCAATACTGTGGACAATCACCAAAGGAGCAATTTGGGGTGAAGAGTCTCAGGGACACAACGACATGCTGACTGCAGTGGGGTTTGAACCTGTGACCACCTGATCCCAACACCAACGCACAACCCACTGCGCCACACGCCTCCTAGAAATTGTATTTATTAAGGTAACACAGGTCAGAGAGGCTCCATTGCCTCTTCCGCAATTATCAGTAGATGTACCCATGGTAAGTAAATTGGCCAAGGTCAGAGGAAGGTCATATCCAGCATGCATTAGCTAAGAAACGATAAGCATGCTGGTGTCTTAGTTAATATAAGGACGTCATGTGCAAACGTATATAGTTTATTCATTGGATCATTCATATCCTGCAAGACTCCTCAAGACGTCATGAGATAATGACCTTTCCACTGCTGGAACATATTAACATATCAACTATCTCGTATGTTTCAAGAGTATGTCCGCGTGTGTTTAACGTGTATTAAGCACACCAGATCCTTCTAGTCTGTGGGGACATTTCTGCGATTGGTTGCTGTTGAAGCGAGGCGATGTTACTCCAATATTATTGTTTGTTGTTGCGCAACTGAATAATAATTAATCCCAACCATATTTGTGTTTTATTGATCTCTCTCTCTGTGTGAACATTTAAAGTTGGTAACAGTTTAATATTCAAAAATCTGTAATTGCCTCAAATGTGATATTTCTTTCCACAACAAAACAACCAACGTCTCACTTCATGCTTTAACACTTTACTGATGCCCCGGCTGATGACTGAAACACGCCTTTATTTGGTTATCATTGGTATGTTAATGTTCACCAGGGATGTGTTGGACATGCAGACGTGAGGCTCTGATAACGGTGTCGACCGCACATTAACCTGACAGCTGTCTCATGAATGGGGTCGAGCGCAGGTGGCAGATGTTAAGAGTCTCATAAAGAAGGGGCATTAAAGTCAAGAACACTATCTAATAATAGACTTGAAGTCATTTACATGAGTTCATCTTGTGAATCCCAACATTTCCCCTCAGTGTTCTGTAAGTCATATCCTGCAAAACCTCCTTACTTTCAAACGTGTCATATATAATCATGTTGGCAGCTTCGTTTGAGTGCTTCATAATAGAATCATTCATTTGCCTTTAAAAAAAGCGATATGACTCATTTGCATCCAAAGCAAAAACAACAAAGCCAAATATTTCTGTGGCTACTGAAGTGCCATCAGTGCCAGACGTGTCTTTATTCTGGCATTTCTACTTTCAAATAGTTGAAAAAGTACTTTCTTTGACCCGTTTCTGCTCTGTTTATACTCTCTGCCCTATTAGTACTGTACCCACGGGGGTCATTAACGTTGCATTGAATCTCCGCTCCATTGCTGAAGTGACTGTCGGGGGAGTGCAGCTAAAAGCAAAAAAGAAGCAAGAAGTCAAAAAAATTTCAACGGTGGATTACAACTGGTTGCAAGATTGATGCCAACTGGAGTTTTACTTCCAGAGCCCTTTTAGTTTTTAATGAGACGTTTTGACAGAACGGACATTTGATGCCACTGTGCCAAGCAACAGAACGCTGTGTATTATATTATATGATTGCCTCTGAATTGGATTATTATCGGATAGGGTAATAACTTCATAATTAACTACGTCTGAAAGCAGAATTCTAGGGCAAATAATCGCAAGTCTCTTCAGTGCGCATGTCACAAAATGAGATGCATTGTGGGACATGTAGTTTATGGGCAACATGCTTCTGTAAGATAAGATAACATGGACCAGTAGTTAAACAGCAACAGGGTGAGATTGAAAAACAGCACAGATTCACACAGATGAATTAAATTAAGGATAAATCAACATATATTGATATACTGTAAAGCAGTGCTTCTCAAAGTGTGGTCCGCGGACCACTGGTGGCCCGTGAGCGCCCCCTAGTGGTCCGTGAGTATATTGGTAACATTTCACATTTTAAATAAATAAATTCATTTCAGTTTTCCGCACTCTCGCGGGAATATCTCCGCAATGGAGTGAGCTTAAGTTTCACTTTCGATTGCATGATATAGCCCAGCGCAACACCTTCGTCACACATGTTGCCACTTGTTTGTACCATTTTCAGGTGATTTGTAATCTGTTCTAGAAAAACGATGTGTCTTTTGATATTTGTGGAGTTAGGTGGTCCGAGAGTGTTTTTTTATTGGTTAAGTCCTTGGTATGAAAAAGTTTGAGAAACATTGCTGTAAAGTAGCATGTAACCGTATTATATTATTTGCAAGCTCTTGCGGGGCCACATAAAATGAAGTCGTGGGCCGGATTTGGGCCCCGGGCCTTGAGTTTGAGACCCCTGTTTTAGGCTGTCAAAAAGTAGCTCTACAAATATATAAAAGAGTCTGAGTCTGCTCACCTTTGATTCAGCCCGTTCACATCAGATTTAAATTTGCTGATTTAAAAAAGGGCTGAAAACATATTGATCATCAGCACAGAGATAACAGTTTCTGCCCTGAATCATTGGCTCATGTTTGGCGTTTAATCTGAAGTGAAAACCACGGGGAGAAAGGATGAGAGATGTAATGTAAGTGTTCTTTAAATGCTAGTTTAAAACTTAGATACGCCCAAATAAAAAAAACATCGTTTGAAAATGTTATCTTTCTTCAAACTTCCTTTCTTACCTACATTTTGATTGAACTCAAATGACATTTACGGCCATTTGCAGTAACTCATCGAACTGATGTAAGAACATTTGATATAATGTTTTAAGTCACAAGTTTTAGAGGAGTTTGTAACCTTTGGGCAGAACCAAGTTAACTTTGTCCAGTCAGGCCCTTTTTAACCAACGAGACTGAAAATCTATTTTTAAATGCATAATTTATAAACTGAACAATCGAACCTAGTTTTTCATTTGTTGATATAAGGGAAGGTCACTTCTGGAGGGTTAGCCTGGTTTATTGTTGTCAACTGTTGTAAAGTCTGCAAGGGTTAAAACTCATTCTCAGCATTTCATGTTGAGCTTCAGTTTAAGTTCTTGCCAAGCTCAGTTCAAAAAGTGTAATAATAATTTCTTGTTGCAATATTTCTTGTGTGTAAGATTAAGATTCATTCATCTTAAAATCCAGGCTCACGTCACTTTAGTTTAAGCTCAAGTTTATGCTAATAAAGTTACAAGGACTCAAGAGCACTTCCCTCTGTTTCAGGACATGCAGCCAACGAGGTATGATGTTGTGTTTGGATTACTTTACTCAACATGGTGCTATGGTTTCTCATTCATACTGTTTGTTTATGTGTAGTTTTCACGGTGGATATGAAGAGGAATAAACCCGTAATGAGAAACTCGTGTCTGTGCTTCGAGGGAATTGCATCACTCATTAAACCTGTGAGTAGGCAGTGGTTTCAGTTAGCTTCTACACTGCTAGGGATAGGCTGAGTAAATCTGCTTTAAAAATGTTTTCCTCCGTCACAACATCTGCTAAGGGAAGTGTGGTTGGCTTTGAGTCCTGTTAGCCACTTCTCAAATGTGCTGACAGAGGCTCGGGGCGGAAAACCCCAGAGAATCAGAGACATATCGGCATCATGTAAACAATCCAAGTAACAGGTTTGTCCTTTACAGAAAGGCCTGCATGCCAACACAGAACAACAACAACAACAACAGTAAACAGCAGGAGATAAATGGTAGCCGGGTCCAGAGAAGCTGAGCCGGGCGAGAGGTAGAGAGACACACACACACACACACACACACACACACACACACACACACACACACACACACACACACACACACACACACACACACACACACACACACACACACACACACACACACACACACACACACACACACACACACACACACACACACACACACACACACACACACACACACACACACACACACACACACACACACACACACACACACCGCCGCAGCGTTAGTGGCGTTGGGCGGTGTTTAATATGCTGAAGGAGATTGTGCGTGGTATTGGCTTTTGGCAGAGTGCAGTGGAGGGAGGTGGGAGATGGATTGGTGCAGGATCCCTCTCTTAAATGTTTAAAGAGTATTCACACAGAGCCCGGAGGAAGAGAGAGAGAGAGAGGAGAGAGAGAGACAGAGAGAGAGCGAGAGAGAGAGAGAGAGAGAGAGAGAGAGAGGGGGAGGCATTATGAATGGGTGGCATCAGGTGCCTCAACAACCAGAAGAATGTGTGTGTGTGTGTGTGTGTGTGTGTGGTGAGGGTTTCAACTGGGGAAAGTGTGTGAGCTTCTTTCAGGGTGACGCAATAAGAAAAGTAAATCCACACATGCTCCAAAAGCTGCACTTATTAAGGGAAGGTTGGCTTGTGTGTGTCTGTGTGTGTGGGTGGGTGTGTGTCGTTGTCATTGTCAATACACACCCAGGAGTATCCAGTGTATACAGAAATGGTAAATGTGTGACAGAAATGCCCTTTTTTATATGCACTTTCTGTTCCTTTTGTAATTGTTAAACTGTTCCACACGCCTCTTATTAAGGTGTGAGGAAGGTAATGTGGTTATCGTATCTGTAGATGTATACATCCTTTACAAAGAGAGACAACGAGCATTTCTGTTAACTTTATAGCTAAAACTATTACAATGAAACACTGTATTATGGTTTTTACTGTCCCGTTTCATTATGTTAAGCTTTTTTTTATCTTCTGTTTTACTTTTAATATCCTTTTTTATCAGCTTGTGTTTCTTTTAAATCTGTTAAAATGCATTTGTATATCTTATGTTAAGTGGGAAAGAGGCATTATACAAATTAACTTTCTTTCCCTTATTCGATTAATAAGTGCTGATGCTCTCGTTCCCTAGAAGCAATTGTTAGGAAGTCCTTTTAATCAGGGTGACACACACACACACACACACACACACACACACACACACACACACACACACACACACACACACACACACACACACACACACACACACACACACACACACACACACACACACACACACACACACACACACACACACACACACACACACACACACACACACACACACACACACACACACACACACACACACACACACACACACACACACACACACACACACACACACACACACACACACACACACACACACACACACACACACACACAGCTGTATTTACAATCAGACCTTATGCAGTGATGTGCGCTCCACCAGCTGGAAGGGGGCGGGGTCGATCTTGCAGTTGGTAAAGTTGACCTGCTCATCAAGCTGCCTCTCCTCCCACTCTGCAATCTGCAACACACACACACAAATTATGTCAGTAAATATCCCACTGGTGAATTCAAAAGCAGTGTCTGCTAACGACGAAATGTCATCACGCCCAATATTAGCCGCCTTTAGCTTAGTGGTGGTGACGTGAAGTCATGTGACCGTGCTGTAGTTCCTTTATAGCCCAACATTAGCCGCCTTTAGCTTAGCGGTGGTGACATGAAGTCATGTGACCGTGCTGTAGTTCCTTTATAGCCCAACATTAGCCACCTTTAGCTTAGCGGTGGTGACGTGAAGCCATGTGACCGTGCTGTAGTTCCTTTATAGCCCAACATTAGCCGCCTTTAGCTTAGTGGTGGTGACGTGAAGTCATGTGACCGTGCTGTAGTTCCTTTATAGCCCAACATTAGCCGCCTTTAGCTTAGCGGTGGTGACGTGAAGTCATGTGACCGTGCTGTATTTCCTTTATAGCCCAACATTAGCCTCCTTTAGCTTAGCGGTGGTGACGTGAAGCCATGTGACCGTGCTGTAGTTCCTTTATAGCCCAACATTAGTCGCCTTTAGCTTAGCGGTGGTGACGTGAAGTCATGTGACCGTGCTGTAGTTCCTTTATAGCCTAACGTTAGCTTTTTACATCTGCATTCTGATCCAAAACGTGTGAGGGGGTAGCCATGATTGTGCATCAACATGTGTATTCATTTCTTTATTTGAAAGGTCTGACTTGAAGTGACAGCGTGTACAATAGTTCCTGTTAACAGAAGATGTCTTTATGCCTTATGCCAGTCACTAATCAGAAGGCAAAAGCATCAAACAAACGCATAACCCCTCCTGACAAACCACCAGCCTCTGATAGACAATCAATGGAGCGGGCCCCGAAGCTGAATGACTCCATAAATCACACAATGATGGAGGTGACGGAGGAAGAGGGACGCGGTGACATGGCAGACGTATGAGAGGTGAACGATGAGGGATACAGAGAGGACTAAAGGAGGGGGAAATGTGAGGGATGTGCGGCTGACAGACAGGAAATGAGAGGTGCTGTTGATGGATGAATTATGAATGATGTCATATGATCCAGAAATATAAGACTTCAGGGTAATGGGCCCATCTTTGGGATATTGAGGAATCTGAAAGAGTCATGGTGGGGATGTGCAAGCCGAGATTTAAGGTTTTACTTTTAGTCTGAAAAACAAACAAAGAATCAATGATAACTGTTTTCTGTTTCTATCCTTTTCGTTGTCCTTTCATCTTAATTTCTTACCTTTTCTTTTTGGAAGTAATTGAGTGATGTGGCATTCAACCTAAGTACAATTACTCAAGATAAGTACAATTTGAGTTACTTTTACTTTTGGTACTTTAACTATATCTTGATAATAATACTTTTGTACTTTTACTTGAGTAACATTTTGAATGCAGGACTTTTACTGTAACAGAGTATTCCTACACTCTGGTACTTCTACTTTTACTCAAGTACAAGACCTGAGTACTTCTACTTTTACTCAAGTACAACATCTGAGTACTTCTACTTTTACTCAAGTACAAGATCTGAGTACTTCTACTTTTACTCAAGTACAAGATCTGAGTACTTCTCCTTTTACTCAAGTACAAAACCTGAGTACTTCTACTTTTACTCAATATCTGAGTACTTCTACTTTTACTCAAGTACAAGATCTGAGTACTTCTCCTTTTACTCAAGTACAAAACCTGAGTACTTCTACTTTTACTCAATATCTGAGTACTTCTACTTTTACTCAAGTACAAGACCTGAGTACTTCTACTTTTACTCAAGTACAAGATCCGAGTTCTTCTACTTTTACTCAAGTACAAGATCCGAGTACTTCTATTTTTAATCAAGTACAAGATCTGAATACTTCTACTTTTACTCAAGTACAAGACCTGAGTACATCTCCTTTTACTCAAGTACAAGACCTGAGTACTTCTACTTTTACTCAAGTACAAGATCCGAGTTCTTCTACTTTTACTCAAGTACAAGATCCGAGTACTTTTACTTTTACTCAAGTACAATATCTGAGTACTTCTACTTTTACTCAAGTACAAGATCTGAATACTTCTACTTTTACTCAAGTACAAGATCTGAGTACTTCTACTTTTACTCAAGTACAAGATCTGAGTACTTCTACTTTTACTCAAGTACAAGACCTGAGTACTTCTCCTTTTACTCAAGTACAAGATCTGAGTACTTCTACTTGTACTCAAGTACAACATCTGAGTACTTCTCCTTTTACTCAAGTACAAGATCTGAGTACTTCTACTTTTACTCAAGTACAAGATCTGAGTACTTCTACTTTTACTCAAGTACAAGATCTGAGTACTTCTACTTTTACTAAGTACAAGACCTGAGTACTTCTACTTTTACTCAAGTACAAGATCTGAGTACTTCTACTTTTACTAAGTACAAGACCTGAGTACTTCTACTTTTACTCAAGTACAAGATCTGAATACTTCTACTTTTACTCAAGTACAAGATCTGAGTACTTCTACTTTTACTCAAGTACAAGATCTGAGTACTTCTACTTTTACTCAAGTACAAGATCTGAGTACTTCTTCTTTTACTCAAGTACAAGATCTGAGTACTTCTACTTTTAATCAAGTACAAGATCTGAGTACTTCTACTTTTACTCAAGTACAAGATCTGAGTACTTCTATTTTTACTTAAGAACAAGATCTGAGTACTTCTACTTTTACTCAAGTACAAGATCTGAGTACTTCTACTTTTACTTAAGAACAAGATCTGAGTACTTCTCCTTTTACTCAAGTACAATATCTGAGTACTTCTCCTTTTACTCAAGTACAAGATCTGAGTACTTCTACTTTTACTCAAGTACAATATCTGAGTACTTCTACTTTTACTAAAGTACAAGATCTGAGTACTTCTACTTGTACTCAAGTACAAGATCTGAGTACTTCTACTTTTACTCAAGTACAAGATCTGAGTACTTCTACTTTTACTCACGTACAAGATCTGAGTACTTCTACTTTTACTCAAGTCCAAGATCTGAGTACTTCTACTTTTACTAAGTCCAAGATCTGAGTACTTCTCCTTTTACTCAAGTACAAGATCTGAGTACTTCTACTTGTACTCAAGTACAAGATCTGAGTACTTCTACTTTTACTCAAGAACAAGATCTGAGTACTTCTACTTTTACTCAAGTACAAGATCTGAGTACTTCTACTTTTACTCAAGTACAAGATCTGAGTACTTCTACTTTTACTCAAGTACAAGATCTGAATACTTCTCCTTTTACTCAAGTACAAGATCTGAGTACTTCTACTTTTACTCAAGTACAAGATCTGAGTACTTCTCCTTTCACTCAAGTACAAGATCTGAATACTTCTCCTTTTACTCAAGTACAAGATCTGAGTACTTCTCCTTTCACTCAAGTACAAGATCTGAATACTTCTCCTTTTACTCAAGTACAAGATCTGAATACTTCTCCTTTTACTCAAGTACAAGATCTGAATACTTCTCCTTTTACTCAAGTACAAGATCTGAGTACTTCTACTTTTACTCAAGTACAAGATCTGAGTACTTCTCCCACCTCTGTTAAAACCCCCACTCATTCAGTCAAAATGAACGAAGCCATTCCACGTTGACTTTTCTGTCAGAAAAACACACTTTGGGACTAAATGAGGAATAATTGGCAGCTTCGAATAAACACACATTTGTCAAATTGAAGCTACATATTTGTAGGATTGTATTATTTGTTGGAAATAATGGATTGACCGAAAGTCAAACGTAATTTGTTTATCTCCCTTGTTTTCCCTATCCTCTCCAAAATATAATGGGCTCTTCCTTTCTCTATGCTACACTCGTCCACAAAGGTTAATTAAAAGGGGTTTTCAGAGGAAACCAAGCAGACAACCTAACCTGACATATTTGGAGGAGGTAATACATAATCACAAAAATAAATTAAAGAAATTCATCTCAAGTTTTGCCAAATGTCAGCACTTGTTGTTTTGTAAGCTGTTTTCCTAATTGGCTGTAAGGTGTGTGTGTGTGTGTGTGTGTCTGTCTATGTGTGTGTGTGTCTGTCTGTGTGTGTGTGTGTGTCTGTCTATGTGTGTGTGTCTGTCTGTCTGTCTGTCTGTGTGTGTGTGTGTCTGTGTGTGTGTCTGTCTGTCTGTCTGTGTGTGTGTGTGTGTGTGTGTGTCTGTCTGTGTGTGTGTGTGTGTGTGTGTCTGTCTGTCTGTCTGTGTGTGTGTCTGTCTGTGTGTGTGTGTCTTACCTCTCTAATGGTCATGTCATCCTCCACCTCTACGTCGTCCTGTACACAACAAGTAAAAGGAGAACAGTCAGTACGGAAAATATAAATATATTCACAGTAGAATGAAGAAGTCTACAGCACGGATACACAAGCGGGAGACGAATGGTAAACAAATGAAAACAATGATGTCCAGTCGGCTGTTATCACAAACACAAACATTTCTACTTCTCAACTTCACACAGAAGGTAAGTTGACTTATTGAAGACACATATTCACTCACGCATCACATCGTAAGTGCGATGCAGTGCCTCCGCTTGGAGACAGATGGACAGAAATGTGTGACTAAAGGAGCGACTAAGTACATGTAATGAGAGCGGGGGATGTGATGTATGAGGTGTCAGAGCAGATGATCATTATTATAATGATGGATCTGTGGAGAGGCTCATAACTGACGGGCTGACGCTGCCGTTTGATAAGCAGGAGTTACACCATAGATTGTATAGAAGAACAAAGTGTACAACGGCCACGGTTTTAAAGCATCGAGTTCGGCATCTGGGTCGTCGCCATCTTGGTTTTTTGACGTCCATATCTTGGTTTTTGAGAGCCAGAAGTGAGGCAGGTACAACCAAGTAGTAAACAAGATTGTTTTGCCTGATCACTATTACAATTCATTTTCATTCAGCGAAAAATACACTGTGAAAGTCCTACGATTAACACAACACCAACACCGGAAAACAAAATGGTGGCAACCTGTCAATCACAAGGTAGCCCCGCCCTAAAACATACACTGCTTCATTCTCTATTTTACTTTAATTGGGACCATAAATTACTAAATTATGATCATGCTGTATTGAAGAAGACCTACAACCAGAGATTGAGACCATAAACTGGTCAGGAAAATGTTAACTGAGGTGAAGTAAAGTAAAGTGAGAAGTTATTTTCTCTTCTGGCACATTTCCACTGCAGCGGGGTAGCCCCGTTTAAGCGTCCTCGCTCAGGCCTCGGGCTGCCTCGCTGGCCGTCCGAGGCCGTGGCGCATTTTCATTACAGTGTAGGACCTGGGGTAGCAACGTAGTGTAGGCGGGGCGATCGGCTTTTTTTTCACATTTCGAGTTGTTCCGTCGAGCTCCCGCTGGATTTGATCGTCCCCAATGAGATGTAGGAACGTCGTCACCTCCTCGGTCGACCACGGTGTGCTTTTCTTTGACGTTGCCATTTTTGTAGCTCCTCCGTTTACAAAAATGCTGCAAGCTTGCTTCTAGATATATGCGACGCTAGGGATGATCTCGCGCGCGATCTTGTGACGATTCTCTCTGACCAATCGGCAGTCGAGAGTGTTGACGTCACTAGTTCAGCCCTGGCCTGATAGAACCACGATTTTATGGGGCCGGAAAAAGAGGGAAAAAGTACCCGCTAGCCGGTGCTAGGCTATATGGAAAGGCCACCAAAAACTGGCCTGGCCGCTTGAGGACGATTAAGGACGCTTAAACGGGGCTACCCGCTGCAGTGGAAATGCGCCATTAGTCTTCTATATAATATGATTTATTTTGTGCTCACTGCTGAATAAAAGTGTCAAACATATATACTCTAAATTGGACCATCATTTACTAAGTGGACTTTAGTATTGAAGAAGACTTCAAACTAGAGAGCAAAACCGTGAACCCTTTCAGAAAGAATTCACAGCGATAACTAATAAAGTAATAATACGGATACTTTTCTCATAGACTTCGATACAATCTAAAACACAAATATATCAACCAGTGGAGTTGCCCTCTGCTGGCCATTAGGAAGATTTCAAGTTGAAGCCACTTAAAAAGGTGGATGTTGACTAAGGTAATAAATCAAGTGAGAAGTTGGGTATTTTTCTCGTAGACTTTTTGGGGATCTTCATTTTATTTAAATTAGCCTCTATGGCTTGATGTGGCACGTTTACATGATGCACTTAAGGGCTCATGTTATTGATTTTGTACAAAAATAAAATACAAATACAACCAGTGGAGTCGCCCCCTGCTGGTTATTAAAGAGAATGCAGGTTCAAGCCACTTAGCTTTTTATAATCTGAGGTTGTCGCACGAGTCAAAGCAACCCTGTGCTTTTCAGAGAAACTCTGAGAATACTATGGGATGGAAATAAACAACATGTGTGTGTGTGAAGATGTTTCCACGAAGTGTGTATTCAGCTCCATGTGTGTGTGTGTGTGATGGGCTGTGAAATAGGTTTTCTAAGTGTTAAGTCAGGGGCTTGAGTACAGATATTTACCTTCAACGTACTGAAGAAAACATGAATGTGTGTGTGTGCATTAGATAAAGGGAGTCATGGTGTGTGTGACCCAGGGGCTGATGGGAGCCCTGAGCTCATTTATCCTCATCGCCATGGTGAACGACCTGTTGGTAACCCTAGCAACTGTTGCCGCAGGGTAAAAAAAAAAGGAGCCTTACTGTAGCATTATGTAAGCGGCAGCCGGTGAGGCCGGTGAGACCGCACGCGCACACACACACACACACACACACACACACACACACACACACACACACACACACACACACACACACACACACACACACACACACACACACACACACACACACACACACACACACACACACACACACACACACACACACACACACACACACACACACACACACACACACACACACACACACACACACACACACACACACACACACACACACACACACACACACACACAGTCTCACTTATTCTGCTTGTCACAAGGGCACTCTGAATGTCGCCATTGGTGTTGACGGGGAGAAAATGTAAAACTAAAGACTGATGGAGAGATCAAATCACTTCGGTGTGTGTGCGTGTGTGTTTGCAGAAGAAGGTGCGTCTTTGAGAGACAGAGAGGTTGGACTGTGCATGCTAAATAGATGCTTTGAGAGAGATTAGCTGCTCTATTAAGAGAGCAAATCTTGGCTTCTGGATACAGGAGTTAGGGAGAAGTGTGTGTGTGTGTGTGTGTGTGTGTGTGTGTGTGTGTGTGTGTGGGGAAGTGAGAGAGCGAAACTTTGTGAGAACAACTGACAGTGAAATCCGAGCAACCATGTGGGCATATTCAAATGAGATTTGAATAAGTGTGTGTGGGAGCAGAGGCATGTGAGAGTGCTGTTTGTCCGTGACCAGACAAAGACTACAGAGGTCTGTTGATCTACGTTTTTCCCCCTGAGGCTATCCATCTTTCCATCAGTGGCAACCATCCAAGACCAGGTCAGCTGGGAACACACACAGGATTATGTATTCGGTTTAAGCATATAATGAACAGAGATTTATGATTGTGGAAATCTGGATTAAAAGCAGCCTCTCGTTCCGGATATTCTTCCTTCTCTCGGCCCACAGTAGAGAGAAGGGGAAGTGGTAAGGCTTTCTTTACACTTCCAATTTAGCTGAAGGGAGGGATTAGCATCTTTGTCTTCTTTATCTTAATCCAACATCTCCCTCCGATTTAAAAAAGGGTCACTTCAGGAAGTTTTAGGAAGCATACACACACAATGAAGTAAGTACAATTTCACCAAAAAGTAGGATTACTTATTTCACGGCATTCACAATAACGCCTTCACACATGCTGACCACAGAAGGACTCTTACATAAACAACAACAAAAGTGGATTACCAAAGTCTGAGAGACGATAATCTACGAAGATCCCATGTGTTTTCTTTGCATTTCTTCAAGCTTCGCCATCTTTTATGAACTAGTTTTATTTATGCTGCCCAAAGGAATTTAAAACATAATTAAAAAAACTAAATATGTGTTTTCCCGGATCTCCAAAGTCATTGTGGACAGTTTGTTGTTGGGACTATTTCTCTGTTAACAAAACTTTGACTTAAAGACCCCGTGAAGTGTGCGCCTGTGCATGATCTGTTATGTTAATACGTATAGTAATGACCAAAATTGTCCATTGGAACCCATATCAAAAGATGTTGGAATCAGTGGCGGTTCTAGACCAATTTGACTGGGGGGGCCACTGGGGGGCCAGTTATTTTCTGAGGGGGGCACAATAAATGCAGGACGAAAAAGAGAACTAGACAGTATGAAGTAATTGCGCATAAGAAAACAATGCAATCCAGTTATTGGTATGTGTTTCAGTACACTTATTTATTTCAGATAGATTTTATAGTTATTACTGTTAGCTTCAGCTTAAGGCGAGACACCCCAGGTGAATAGGTTAATTTTTTTAACTTAAAAGTATCAGCTAGAAATTTCTCCAGTTAATTACTTACAATAAGGCAATTGTTTTTTGTATTACAAGTTTTCTGAAATAGCATGTTTAAATATGCAAATTATCTATTATCTCATTAAATATGCACATATTTTAACACATTTCAGGAATCGAAATCTGAACTTTGGATAAAGCCAGGTTCAAAATTCTTGTTTCATTTTGTAGTCACATTAGTATCTAAGGCTTTTACAGAAGGGATTTTGGATATCTCTTTTTATCACTCCATAAATCAGAAAATACTGTCAACAGCCCAAAAATATCAATTTTCGCCATGTTTTTAGGTATACAATGTTGTATAATTCAGGCTATGAATGATATATGAACAAACCCTTCTGTAAAAGCCTTCATAATATTGATAGGAATGTAGCTGGAAGGTTTGGTGTATCTACGTGCTACTGAAGTTGAAATTTCGAACTCAGAGTAGGAGAAAAAACTCATTTGGAGAAAACGACCTTTAAAGATTGCAGTGAGGCGCTAGCTAAACCCTCCTGTTCTTTGGATGATAGCTTGCACCTCGATGCACTCCGTGACGGTATTTCATGTTCGGGGTCATTTGTTTTTTGTATAACCTTGCTTCTTGCAAGTGACAATTGTTGTCGTCTTCTCTGTGAACGTTTTTTTCGCCGTTCTTTTGCCATTTTGAGATTTCAATTTCTAGCGGAAAGCTAACCAGGAAGTGTTTTAGCACACCACGTGACGCATCTGAACGAATCACGTTGTCAGAAATTGACACCAGCCAATGAGATTTCGTTTCTTGGTTTAAGACCCCTTTGTGCTTTCACGATTGGTTGCTGATACAAAGGAAATGACCATATTTGGATCCGATGAGATTGTGCAGGAGAGACACAGCTTTCCAGCAATACCTCTGATGACATGGTGCACACAGCGGTCGCGGTACTTTATGTTACGTTAGAATGCTAACTTTTGGTGAGTTTAGGAGAAATCTACAGACGCAAATAGACAAACTATAGTAAAATAAACACTTAAATGTGTATTTTGTACATTTTCCTTCCAAAAGCCTGAAAGAAAACATGTTATGGAATCAAAATAGCACAAAATCTCAAAATTGACCAGTACTTGAAAAACGATGTTTTTGCCTGCCGTGTCTCGCCTTAAGTTATAGTGCAATGTTTGCACTAACACCATATTTATATAAAAATAAAGGCAATGAACAGTTACATCTCTACTTTACATAAGGGTCTCTGCACAATCTCACATGACAGCAACAAAATCCTGCGGTTTTTGGCAAACCGAGTACCAGAAAATATACATTTAAAAAAAAAAAAAAACGTTTCATTGTCAGAGGTCAGTGTTAGGGGGGCACTGGCCCCCCCTGACCCCCCCTAGAACCGCCCCTGGTTGGAATAGCACCGAATTTGACGAGTTTTGAATTTGCCGCTGGGAAATCCGCAGCCTTCGTGGGCGTGGCTTGCGATCTACTGCGTGACGTCACGAGATGGTCGCCGCCGAAGTGTTTACATTCATCACAGTTTATTGTTTCTCTGTTTCAAAGTCGAATTTATCAAAGTTTTTGAGCGAGTATTTTACTGGAAAGTGTGTCGGAGTCGACTGGAAGTGATTGCCAATCGAGAAAACCTGACAATGGAGGCAACAGTGCAGAAAAAGGGAGGAAAAACACACGGGAAGCGATGCATTTCCGCTGGCTGTATTAATGTCAAGTCTGCCGAAGTGGCGATGTTTCTGTTCCCAAAAGATGAAGGTGAGCCTGGCTGGTGTCATTGTTTCGTAGATTCGTTGATTGTTCATGACAAATAAAGGCCACTGGTCGATTCGAGAGAGAGAGAGAGAGAGAAAGAGAGACTGAGAGAGTTACAGGGTTGTTGTTAGCATCTGGTGCTAGCTCGGAGCTAACGGAGATTAGCTGTTTCAACAATAAGGAGAGGGAGAGTCCTCTCTTGTGGGACTGAGAGAGATAACGTCAGCTCAGGGAGGTAAAGGACTCTGAGTGATTAGATTGTAAACTGTAGCCTAAGTTATCTCAGTGGGTTTAACAATTTAATAGTTTAATAATACTCTAGCACATGACATGTAGCTAATTATTTCCCAGAGGCTGAGCCCAAGCAGAGATTTTAAACAAGGCAAAGGACCCTTCAGTCTTTACGCCCCCCCCCCCCTATTTTCCAATCGACAGTGACAGCACAGTCACTGCTAACCTGCTAACCATTCAGTGTTCTGTAGCCGGTCAATATCTTCCCCATCGTCGCCATCATCCTCCCCACTTGACGTCCCTGACGGCTCAAATCTGTAGGGTTCAATGATGTCCTGCGCTTCCTCATCGTCACTTCCATCTTCTGTGCCACTTTCCTCATCTATCCTGTCCGAAAAGCTGTCAAAAGTCAATCATTTCTCTCGCACTTGTATCACTTTCCAAAGTCTCCGCCATGTTTTCAATCACAACTGGGCCCATCTTGTGACGTCACAGCCGCTATCATCTGCAACTGCCGGTAGGCTCAGACGGCCGTTATTATTAAAATTAATTAATACTAATAATTATTAAAAATTATTTTAGCCATGAACAGGCACAATGATATGTAAGGGATGAAACTGCCATTTCATTTTGGCGCAAAAACATGCACTTCACGGGCACTTTAAATGCTAATATCAGCATGCTATCATCTTCACAATGTTAATGCTAGCACGTTCACGTTCAGCAGATATACATTTTAACATGTTAGTGTGACGACCTCTGCTTTGCTATCTCCTGTTGTGTGTGGCCCTTTAATGCTCTCCCTTTGCCTGTCAGCGCTGATTGAGGACACCTGGCTGGAGGAGTAAAAGGCCTGAGCCAGCCTCTCGATCACTCTCTCCGCGTAGGACCTGTTTTGGGAGAGCAGCCTTTTCGTTTATGCTTTTGCCCTGCCTTTATGTTAGTTTTGTTTAACGTTGGATTGTTGTTAATAAATATCTTTTCATATATCTTGTCCTTTCCACGCTTTTGTTATGGCCAAGAGCCAGGTCATGACATTAGCTTGACATGCTAACTTTTGCTAATAAAATAAGGCTTGTGGGGCTGTCATTAGTTTAGCAGGTATTTGGTAATGAACTAACATTTTGTAGAGCATTTCTGACCCTATAGATGGCATAGATCAGTGCTTCTCAAAGTGAGGTCCGCGGACCACTGGTGGTCCGTGAGCGCCCCCTAGTGGTCCGTGAGTATATTGGTAAAATTTCACATTTGAAATAAATACATTTCAGTTTTCCGCACTCTCGCGGGAATATCTCCGCAATGGAGCGAGGTTAAGTTTCACTTTCGATTGCATGATATAGCCCAGAGTAACACCTTCATCCCACATGTTGCCACTTGTTTGTACCATTTTCAGGCGATTTGTAATCTGTACTAGAAAAACGATGTGTATTTTGATATTTGTTGAGTTAGGTGGTCCGCGAGTGTTATTTTATTGGTTAAGTGGTCCTTGGTATGAAAAAGTTTGAGAAACACTGGCATAGATGAAAGGCTAGTAGGTCAATTCATTTTATAGATGTCATCCACTGGGGATCATGAATGTTTTTTTACCAAATGTTATTGATCTAATCCAACTATTTACAATATATGTAAAAGTGCCACCATCATTCATTGGGATCAGCTGAGACCCATGAATATCTGAACATATTTTAGTACCAAAACATCAAGCTTGAACTTCACCTAAGTCAATTGAATCCATCCTCTCTAGGAAACATGAATATTTGTAGCAGAAATCCTGACAGTCGACGTGAAAGCTACTAAGATATTTTTGTTTTATCCACAAATCTCTCGAGGGAAGACACAGAAACACCAACAATGCATATCTGTGGTATGCTTAAAAAGTATTCAAACCTGTAATAAACGTTATTTCTTAAAAATATATATGACTTTCTATTCTTTGGAGAGCACAAACAGCCCATATAGGTTGGCGAAAAACTGCATTTTCACCTCAAATTACAGACAAAACACATTCCTCCTGTGATCCACATGTGATACATAGCACTGTTAATAAAATGTCCCTTAATAGAACGGATTATCTCGAACAAGGAGTTTAAGTGATAAGTTATTATTGAAGTTCTGCAGTTTCTGTCTAATGAAGTTCATATCTTCATCGTTCGTCTTTCTATCCTCTGAATAGCTCTTCCAATGATGGCTAAAGACACTGTGGAGTTCATCCCTCATGCTTATGCTCGATGTCTCTTGTTTCAATCTGCATCACACTAAATGGGGCAACAGGGACACATCGCAGCAATAACTACAAATCACTCGTGCAGGGAACTAACAGCTGACATCCTCTCTGCTGACACTCACTTTCCTTATTGCTTTCAAGTTCTATTTCTGCGTATCTGATTAGACTCAAATGACAAATAACATCTTTAAACACTCAGTGGTTTGAACAATAATGGCGGGCTGTGAAAGAGTCTTAAGAGCTTTGGGAAAAGTTGTAAAAATTGTGCTTAGTTAATGTTAACGATCAATCGCATTGTGGTAGCACAACTGAAGCCACAGAAGACACGTGCAGCTGTGGATCAGTGCAGACAATGTCCCACCTACTGGAATGTGCCGATGCCCCGCGGTGCAGTCCAGAAGACCTGGCAGAACCTACCCCATCAGCTGTGGCCTGTGCCCGATACTGGCAGAACCACATCTGAGATTGCTACGGACTCGAAGAAGACTGTGGGAGCAAACCGCCTTTGAGCCTTGTGGCAACGCTTCATTTGGATAGTCGACAGAAATGTGTATAATAGAACATGTACAGTTGTGTATTATACACATGGAGAGAGAGCCAGTAACTGCTTGCGATGCACTTTTCGCAGCTATTCATAGAAAGAATTCCATTAAAAATGCATATAATATACTGGTTTGAAACTAATGAGACAACTCGAACGTTATGCTATTTTTTGATCGTGCATCCTAACACTACAGCCACCCAAAAAACACACCCAAAAAGACTGGCTTCACTTTGGAAGCGTGAGCAGATCAGAGTGAAAACCACCTTAAGTTCTTTAAATATTCTAAATCCACTGAGATACATTTTTCACCCTGGCAGAATCTGATAGAGCATCAAACCAGTTCACAAAACAAATGACAGCGAGAACATCACACTCATCTCCAGCAGAATGATTCAGGAAATGAAAGCTTTATCCTGTCCTCTGAATATTGTCCCTATCAGATACCCGAAGGACACTTTTAATGGAGTCAAGTAGTCTTTGTTATACTACTCATAACTTGCTTTCATTTGAACATACTGTGAAGGTGGTAGCTCTTGACCCCAACGATTTAATATTTAAATCTTTCAAAATCCCATTTTCTGGGTGAAATCTCTTTCAAAGGACTTTCATAGTGGGACGAGTACTCAGGTCTTATACTTGAGTAAAAGTAGAAGTACTCAGGTCTTATACTTGAGTAAAAGTAGAAGTACTCAGGTCTTATACTTGAGTAAAAGTAGAAGTACTCAGGTCTTATACTTGAGTAAAAGTAGAAGTACTCAGGTCTTGTACTTGAGTAAAAGTATAAGTACTCAGGTCTTATACTTGAGTAAAAGTAGAAGTACTCAGGTCTTATACTTCAGTAAAAGTAGAAGTACTCAGGTCTGGTATGAGTAAAAGTAGAAGTACTCAGATCTTATACTTGAGTAAAAGTAGAAGTACTCAGGTCTTATACTTGAGTAAAAGTAGAAGTACTCAGGTCTTATACTTGAGTAAAAGTAGAAGTACTCAGGTCTTGTACTTGAGTAAAAGTATAAGTACTCAGGTCTTATACTTGAGTAAAAGTAGAAGTACTCAGGTCTTATACTTGAGTAAAAGTAGAAGTACTCAGGTCTTATACTTCAGTAAAAGTAGAAGTACTCAGGTCTGGTATGAGTAAAAGTAGAAGTACTCAGATGTTGTGCTTGAGTATAAGTAGAAGTACTCAGTTCTTGTACTTGAGTAAAAGTAGAAGTACTCAGATCTTGTACTTGAGTACAAGTAGAAGTACTCAGTTCTTGTACTTGAGTAAAAGTAGAAGTACTCAAATCTTGTACTTGCGTAAAATTAGAAGTACTCAGATCTTGTACTTGAGTAAAAGTAGAAGTACTCAGATCTTGTACATGAGTAAAAGTATAAGTACTCAGATCTTGTACTTGAGTAAAAGTATAAGTACTCAGATCTTGTGCTTGAGTTAAAGTATAAGTACTCAGATCTTGTACTTGAGTAAAAGTATAAGTACTCAGATCTTGTACTTGAGTAAAAGTAGAAGTACTCAGATCTTGTACTTGAGTACAAGTAGAAGTACTCAGTTCTTGTACTTGAGTAAAAGTAGAAGTACTCAGATCTTGTACTGAGTAGAAGTATAAAGTACTTACAGATCTTGTACTTGAGTAAAAAGTAGAAGTACTCAGATCTTGTACTTGAGTAAAAGTAGAAGTACTCAGATCATGTACTTGAGTACAAGTAGAAGTACTCAGATCTTGTACTTGAGTAAAAGTAGAAGTACTCAGATCTTGTACTTGAGTACAAGTAGAAGTACTCAGATCTTGTACTTGAGTAAAACTAGAAGTACTCCGATCATGTACTTGAGTACAAGTAGAAGTACTCAGATCTTGTACTTGAGTAAAAGTATAAGTACTCAGATCTTGTACTTGAGTAAAAGTAGAAGTACTCAGATCTTGTACTTGAGTACAAGTAGAAGTTCTCAGATCTTGTACTTGAGTACAAGTAGAAGTACTCAGATCTTGTACTTGAGTACAAGTAGAAGTACTCAGATCTTGTACTTGAGTACAAGTAGAAGTACTCAGATCTTGTACTTGAGTAAAAGTAGGTAGGTCAGATGTTACGAAGATATCCTATTATCTCTTTAATGCTTCACTTTAAATGGGTCTACTGAACACCTGTCATATAGTAAGGTGGGACTAGGTCAAAATAATATAAAGAACTAATCGTCAGGACTTCTTCTCAAAACTGGCTTATTTCTTTCTAACTTTGAGTAAATCGAAAACATCAACTTTACGCTGATGATGACACTAATATATATTCTAGCTTTGTTCTGAACTATGGTCAGAAACATACATTTCCATTCCTCAGAAACTGCACATTACCCTTGTATAATGTATAATGGACTGTCCCTAAATGCAGCTGGTAGCCAGCGTCAGTGAAATGTGTGTAATTGTCCTCGGCAGACGAGGCTCCAGATGTCACAGCGACTTTATCTCATTATCTCCCTGAATCAACGAGCATTGGGAAATGCTGCAGTTATTTTTAATAATATTACTGGGTTTAAATGTCCAAAAAGTTGATCTACTGTGCAGCAACAATTACAATCATTCCTCTAAATCTGCTGTTCTTTCACTAAACTTCCATATCTTTGATTTATGTCACTAGTGAACAACTGAAGATACTGTAAATCGACAGTCTTTGCGAACACACAAACACACACACACACATACCATGTATACATCACTTCAGGGGACATTACATTGACTTACATGCATTTCCTGGAGACTCATCCTAACCTTAACCATAACCAACACATGCCTAACCCTAACCCTTACCCTTACCCTTACCCTAATCCTAACCAAGTCTTCACCCTAAAATGAATGATTGCCCTTATGGGGACCTCCAATTTGTCCCCATAAGGGAGGCGAGTCCCCACACGTGACTGTGTAAACAGATGTAGGTCCCCACAAGTATAGTAATGCTAGGACACACACACACACACACACACACACACACACACACACACACACACACACACACACACACACACACACACACACACACACACACACACACACACACACACACACACACACACACACACACACACACACACACACACACACACACACACACACACACACACACACACACACACACACACACACACACACACACACACACACACACACACACACACACACACACACAAAATCGCTCGACCAACACTTATGTGAAACTTTTTTGTGTGTATATATCGGGGAAAAAAGACAGTCCCCGACAACTGAAATGAATAAAGGGGGGGGGGGGGAGAGGTGCCAAACAAAACAAAAAAATGGAGGCCATCATAAATAAAACATCGAGGCATTACACAAGAGTGGGGGAGAAATAATGAGAAAAACAGCGAGGAGAGACCGAGAGGCGCGGTGGCATCATTTCTTCTGACTGCTGATGTCATTTACCTGCATCAATATTTCACAGCAGAGATGGAAGAGAGGGGGGAAGGGGGGAGGGGGGGAGGCGTGTGACAAAGACACAGAACATATTTGGGACCAGGGGTGTGAAGCAGAGACGAAGCTAAGATTCAGAAGCAGAGAGTACAAATGGAGAGTGTGGAGCTGAGAAAAGGGGAAGTAATAACGAGAAGGAAATGACACTAATACTCTATTAAAGTATTTGAGGATCTTGATTGGAGGATCCAGTGAAGAGGGGAGATGTTGCGCAAATGAAATAATATTCTATCTAAAATTGTAACTTCTTAAAGAGAATCCAAATGTGTTTTTATCCAGTGGGGGATATTTTAGAAATAATATCAAATAAATAGTCAAAAATGTTTATAAGCATAAGAAATTAAAGTAACATTTTAATTGCAATAAGAAGATAAAACAATAAAAAATAAAAATAAAGATAATATCAAATAAAATAAATAACATAATAATAAATTAGTATAATCATGCGATTAAAGTAAAAAAAGATACAATTAAATTAAGACAATTATTCATCCAACTATATGAAATTAAAGTATAAAATATAAAACTAAGTAAATAAAATAAAGATAATTCATTTAATCAAGAAAATGTGCAAAATAAAGATAACTTAAAGGGGAGCTATCGTGCAAAATGTACTTTGTGATGTCTGTTATACATCAATGTGTCCCCGGTGTGTCGGGGAACTCACGCAGCGTCAGGAAATAAAACCCTCTCTCTTTTCCTCCGTACCCAAATCTCTAAAAACGGGGAACAACGGAGCTGATCCAGATTTGCGTCCGATATGACGTAATATCTGAAATGTGGACCCACGGCCCAATCAGAAACGTTGCTATCAGAAACAATGCCCGACTGTTTTGGACGTAATATGGTCGGTGTTTACATTAGCATCGCTAACACTCAGAGCTAACCTGTACTGGAGAGCATGTGTGTGAAGAAGCAGGAAGTAAAAAGGAACTCACCTTGTGGTATAACCGGCAAGAGAGAAAGCCTTTGAGCTCCAGACTGTTTCAGATCCTTGATAATCCATGATATGGCGTTTCATCACGGCAGCATTTAGTTTAGACGGTAGCTGCCGGGTCCCGCATGAGCTCAGACCCCTCCTCTTTAAAGCTTTATACCCAAATCAGTACTTTAGAAACAGGAAGTGAAATAGAGGGATTTGAGGCATGGCTAGAATGATCTGTTTGGTGTTTGGAGCAAAACACTTCAGAGACATGTTTTTTATTTGTATATATCTGAGACCTGTGCTACTGCCTACAAATAGCATGATAGGTGACCTTTAATTTAAAATAGAACAAATGTTTATGGTCACGAGAGGTTAAAGTAAAATGTGCAATAAAAGGATCAAATAAAATACAAATAAGAAGTCAAAGTAAAAATAGGAAGGAATACAAAAAAAAAAAAAAAAAATTCATCCAACTGTATGAAGTTAATGTGAAAGTTTGCATTGAATAGATAAAATAAAATAAATTGCCACATGCTCTTACAAACAGCTGAATATTAAACACATCTCCTGATGACAGGGTGTTCATGCACACACTCCCATTGCTACAGGGGTTTATTAATAATTAGCTCACTGCAACAATGGCTAACATGCTTCTAGGCCCACTTAACACATCTAAATAACTCTCAGCGCCACTAATGCACCATCTGCTTCATACAGTGGCTCCTCATGGGTACACTTAACAACTCACTGGACGTTATTACATCACAAGCAGCAGTGGTGGATGAGAGCCCTTCGAACCTTGGTGTCCAATCATTAATGCTAATCCCTTTGAAATGTAAAGGTAGGGCATGAAGGCAGAGGACATACAAAGTTTCTATTGTGGTTTATCATCATTGTTTACATACTTGGGGAATAAAGGGCTGAAATAAGACCTTATCTTAAAATGGCAAGCACTTCAGTGTTTCCCATACCTTGATTTATTTGTGACGGGCCGCAATTACATTTTTATTTTGGTAGTGAGGTGGGCTGATGATCGGAAGGTTGCGAGTTCAAATCCCGCCTGGAACACCACCACTAGTGTGCCCTTGAGTAAGGCACTTAGCCCTCAGTTACTCCAGGGAGAATGTCCCTGTTGGTCATTGTAAGTCGCTTTGGAATAAGGCGTCTGCTAAATGCCTGAATTGTAAATTATATTTTTGGGAGAATAAAACAGATCCTCAACTCCGGTGTGTCTCACTAGCAACGCAACACAGAGCAAGAAGAACGCTGTCTGCTACAGTAGCCATGAACTCACATGTATTTTCTTGTTTATGGGGGGGGGGGGGGCTGCCTGGGCCTCTGGCTTTTCTTGCCAATATTATTCTCCACAAATAGAATCAAATTCTGTGGGAAACACTGCAGTTATTTCAGGAGATACATCTGTTAGGGTTTAAAGTAGATACACTACATACTGATATACACCTGAACATCAGCAGGAGAGGACTCTTTAAAGTAGAAACACTACATACTGATATACACCTGAACATCAGCAGGAGAGGACTCTTTAAAGTAGAGACACTACATACTGATATACACCTGAACATCAGCAGGAGAGGACTCTTTAAAGTAGAAACACTACATACTGATATACACCTGGACATCAGCAGGAGAGGACTCTTTAAAGTAGAGACTCTACATACTGATATACACCTGAACATCAGCAGGAGAGGACTCTTTAAAGTAGAGACACTACATACTGATATACACCTGAACATCAGCAGGAGAGGACTCTTTAAAGTAGAGACTCTACATACTGATATACACCTGAACATCAGCAGGAGAGGACTCTTTAAAGTAGAGACACTACATACTGATATACACCTGAACATCAGCAGGAGAGGACTCTTTAAAGTAGAGACACTACATACTGATATACACCTGAACATCAGCAGGAGAGGACTCTTTAAAGTAGAGACACTACATACTGATATACACCTGAACATCAGCAGGAGAGGACTCTTTAAAGTAGAGGCACTACATACTGATATACACCTGAACATCAGCAGGAGAGGACTCTTTAAAGTAGAGACACTACATACTGATATACACCTGAACATCAGCAGGAGAGGACTCTTTAAAGTAGAGACACTACATACTGATATACACCTGAACATCAGCAGGAGAGGACTCTTTAAAGTAGACACACTACACACTGATATACACCTGAACATCAGCAGGAGAGGACTCTTTAAAGTAGAGGCACTACATATCACTATATAACTCAACATTTCTTAACAAAAAAACCTGCCACTAAATGACAGATTACAAATCAAATCAATACTACCACATTGACTCAGTGTTATTATACTCTTTGTTATCCCCGCATGTACTGAACCTAACAACTAACAGGCTCAATTATTTCCCAGGAATCATGCAGCATGCTGCGGTGAATCCATAACGAGATTCTTTTGAATTTCACTACAGTGGAAACAGTAATGGCTTTTGAAAGTTTACTTGAGACTCTGACCTTTAACGCGGCACCCTATCTGGGATAATACATATGATTGTTAGCTGACTTGAATGCAAACTGTGCCGTGTTATTGTAACAGACAGATTCTGGTAATGTGTGAAACGTAGAACATTTCGTGATTCATCCCTTTCATTAATACATTCGAAGAAATGTGTTTGGTCATTCAGTTTCTGCTACACATCTCAACCGGAGCTCTGTGCTGTAATGATGTGAAACACACGCTGGAGGCTTCACTCTGTACACCACCTAATGAAAAAACGCTCGTCATTTTTTACTTTTCGTTTCGTTCCTCAAGGCACGTCTGACTTCTGAGCACCAAAGGAGTGTGTTGGGAACCAAAGTGATGAATTCTTTCGTGGTATTTCCAATTTTAAGAGCAAAATCTTGTATTTCTTTCCTTACTTCTCAGCAAAGATCCAGCCGTAACAAAGTAATTTATGAGCCGCACAGAAACGGGTTCACACACAAGCCTCGGAGCGACGGATGAAGAATGATCTGACAGCGCTGTGTGCTTGTGAATGATTGAAAATGTGTACAGACTTCAATAATTATCCCCGACATGTGAAACTAATGGAGCTCCTTAAAGTGCCTCAAGTGTAAATCATTAATAGTGCTAAGAGAGTTGCACTGACACCAAAATGACTGCCAGACGGGAGAAGAGTGTGTTCTTGAATTATGTTTACAATAAAGTGATGTTGGGGAGAAATATGAGCATTTACTGAAGGTCTGTGGTTAACAGGATGTTCTAGTATCTTAGCTTTGGCTGATGAATTATTGAAGGTCACTAATTGCATTAGACGTAGCTTTTTGACAGTAACCGTTGGAGTGCATCATCTCTGTATAATAGACGCCTAAATTGCCCTCTGTTTAAATGTGTTCAGATTGAGAGCAAAGCTAGTTTTAGTCAGGGCAGTTTTGAAGAAGCTACGAGCACGTCTTCATTCTAAAAAGTTACAGCAGCACTACTTTTTAAACAAGAGTAACTTTTTAAAGAGGCCCTATTCTGCTTTTTGGGGTTGTCCCTCTACTGTAGTTTGATTATTTAGGTGTGTGTGTGTGTGTGTGTGTGTGTGCATGTAAATGGTCTGCAAAGGCTACAATCCCTAAGTTCCCTCACACTCTTAAAACACCTCTATTAGACTCCTTTGTTTACTTCCAGAACATAGTGACATCACCATATAACACTCGCACTAACTATTGGCTTTCGCTCCAACACATTGTATGTGATAGGCTAAGGGGCGGGACATCTCTAAGCTGGTTGTCCAATCACAACAGAGCCAGCCAGCTAACCAATCAGAGCAGACTGGGCTCTGGTTTTCAACATACTGATATACACCTGAACATCAGCAGGAGAGGACTCTTTAAAGTAGAGACACTACATACTGATATACACCTGCACATCAGCAGGAGAGGACTCTTTAAAGTAGAGACACTACATACTGATATACACCTGAACATCAGCAGGAGAGGACTCTTTAAAGTAGAGACACTACATACTGATATACACCTGAACATCAGCAGGAGAGGACTCTTTAAAGTAGAGACACTACATACTGATATACACCTGAACATCAGCAGGAGAGGACTCTTTAAAGTAGAGACACTACATACTGATATACACCTGAACATCAGCAGGAGAGGACTCTTTAAAGTAGAGACACTACATACTGATATACACCTGAACATCAGCAGGAGAGGACTCTTTAAAGTAGAGACACTACATACTGATATACACCTGAACATCAGCAGGAGAGGACTCTTTAAAGTAGAGACACTACATACTGATATACACCTGAACATCAGCAGGAGAGGAGTCTTTAAAGTAGAGACACTACATACTGATATACACCTGAACATCAGAGGGAGAGGACTCTTTAAAGTAGAGACACTACATACTGATATACACCTGAACATCAGCAGGAGAGGACTCTTTAAAGTAGAGACACTACACACTGATATGAAACTAAAAACGAACATATGTCCCCTTTAAGTCATAACAAATGGTGTAATGATGCCCCGATATCCAATTCTCTCTAAACAACCATGTCATAAACAGACATTAATATGCTATAGTATAGGGCTAGCGCTGAAGCCCTAAAACTCATTAGCTTGGGTCTTTTCACCTTGATCGAAAACATGTAGGCTCATCCCAACAAAATAACAAAGATGACCGATGAAGAATACAACCAATATGTCAAGTTTCTGTCTAGTTTTGATATCACACACACACACACACACACACACACACACACACACACACACACACACACACACACACACACACACACACACACACACACACACACACACACACACACACACACACACACACACACACACACACACCACACACACACACACACACACACACACACACACACACACACACACACACACACACACACACACACACACACACACACACACACACACACACACACACACACACAATCGGGAAACTCAATCTGCCAATCATAATTCATAACATTCCCTTTAGTACAAAAACAATTGCTGGTCTTTCTGGACTCAATGCAACAGAAACGGTGCAAGTTTGACACGACACAAAGTCAACATCTGGTCTCGTTACACTGGATTGAAACAGAAATATTCGTTAGAAATGTGGACAACATGCTCACCACAAAGTATCTCTTTAAGATCGTTGGTGGCTCCTAGTACAGGGGATGACATCATATTTGATGGGTAACATTTTTTTTTTTTTACAATCATTTGTACATTTAATTTGAGAGGAGCTAGATCACGAACAAATTATTGATGCTGATTGACGCACGAAGATCAAATGTGGGATTATGTCCAATTAAGGGTTGGGGGGATTGGCCAATTATTGGCTAAATGCATTTTTTTCCCCCCGTGTTATTTTCATTTTATTCGTTTAAGGGTCTGCCCCAAAAGAGCGAGTGCATTCTTACATCTAACTCTCTGGAAAAGGGTACATTTGCACAGTGCTACTCACAAACCAGCGTGAATGTATCTGATATTGCCAATTGATGGGGTGACATTTGGAAAATATACCATTTCGCCCAACACAAATCTCTACGCATGATTGTCTAACGCTCAATAGTGTTATAAATTGAGAGCAAAATAATGTTACAATGATTTGTACATTTAATTTGATAAGAGCTAGATCAGTGCTTCTCAAAGCGTGGTCCGCGGACCACTGGTGGTCCGTGAGCGCCCCCAAGTGGTCCGTGAGTATATTGGTAACATTTCACATTTGAAATAAATAAATTTATTTAAGTTTTTCGCACTCTCGCGGGAATATCTCCGCAATGGAACAAGCTTAAGTTTCACTTTCGATTGCATGATATAGCCCAGATAAACACCTTCATCACACATGTTGCCACTTGTTTGTACCATGTTCAGGCGATTTGTAAAAAACGATGTGTTTTTGGATATTTTTGGAGTTAGGTGGTCCGCGAGTGTTTTTTTATTGGTTAAGTGGTCGTTGGTATGAAAAAGTTTGAGAAACACAGCTAGATAAATCATTGATGCTGATTGACGCACAAAGATTACAAAGTGGGAATACGTCCAAATTAGGGTTGGGCGAATTGGACATTAATTATATTGGGCTATTGGCTAAATCCATATTTCCAATGTTTTATTGTCATTTTATTTTTCTAGTTTAAGGGTCAGGGTCAGGGTTAGGCCGCAAAAGAGGAAGCACAGCTTTAACTCTCTGAAAAAGGGTTCATTTGGACTAAACCAGAGTTGGGGTTTGTTGGAAAAGTGGACAGATGGTAGGGGGCACAGTGCCATACAAAAACCGGCGTGAATGTATCTGTTATTGCCATTTGTTAGAATGACGTTTGGGAAAATGAAACATATCGGCCAACACAAATCTCTATGCATGATTGTGAGACGCTGAATAGTGTTATATGTTCAGATATTGAGAGCAAAATAATGTATATCACAAATACATAATTGATGCTGATTGCAAAAAGATTAAAAAGTGAGAATACGTCTAAATTAGGGTTGGGGAGATTGGACACTAATTATATCGGGCTATTGGCTAAATCCATATTTCCAATGTTTTACCATCATTTTATATTTCTTGTTTAAGGCACAGGGTTAGGGTCAGGCCCCCAAATAGTAAGCACAACTCTATCTCTCTGAAAAAGGGTTTATTTGGACTAAACCAGAGTTGGGGTTTGTTGGAAAAGTGGACAGATGGTAGTGGGCACAGTGCCACACAAAAACCGGCGTGAATGTATCTGCTATTGCAATTTGTTATGCTAACGCTGGGGAAAATGTAACATATCGGCCAACACAAATAGTTCAATCATTTTAGATTTTCAGAAATTGATATCTGATAATTTGTCATCCAACGCTACAGCTGTTTTTGTACAATCATTTATCTCAATTTATAATCTCGTTCCATTCATTGGCGTGCAGTGGCCTGTAATTGTACAGCAGGCTACATCCCAGTTTGTGGTGATCTTTTTCCAATATCTCCCAGGTATTGCCATGCATCATCAATTCATCTGAGCTGCTGCTGTCATTCAAGTTGCTAATGAAGAGATATGACGCTCCTCTCTGGATATTTAACGCTGCATGCACAGAGGAACGTGCTCCAAAGCTTCACGTGGAATACAATCGTTTCTTTTTGATCAATTACAACAAACGTGATGGGATTTTTTCTGCATCACTCCAGGAACAAGGCGTGTCCTGTGAGGCCGTCACTGATTGGACGCCTCGGGTGAAACAGCTGATGATGGACAGCATGCTTGGTTGAACAGCCTCTTCCTTGTTGACCACTTAACCACATCGTTACTTTAAAATGACAGGTATTTGATATTTTTTTCCAGATGCAAAATGCTTTCTTAATGGTATTTTCAAGTTGCAGAAAAGCTATATTTAATATGACTCTTTGAAGCTCTTTAAAACTTTAAAATGACAACATATATCTTTTTAAATATTGTTATTATGATGTCTTAACACTAGCTTGAAAAACAACTTATCACAGGCCTCTTGATGTTGTTTGTTTCAATACGATTCCAATTAGCATTATGTTGGGCATGTGATAACATCTTGTTTACATTGTGTTTTATTTAACTCTTAAGTAGGTCAAGCACAACTTTGTGGACTTTGGAAAACCCTTTGAAACTCTGGCTTTACTACATGAAGCTTAACATAATGTAATTCAAAGCACATGTTTGTACACTAATTTCAATTTTGTACGCTTCTTTTAGACAATTTTTGTACAAAATGTAGACACTGGCGTTAAAAAATTGTGCCAGTCATTGTTCATAAACTGTCTTTTTATCCTAAAATTAGAAATATCCAAATTAAGGGATTCAAAAAGTTTGGATATAATGGTTTAAAGGACCAACTTAAGAAAGCAAATTGTTGAAATTGTAAATAAGCAGACGTGGCATTTTAGATGTCAAGTGATCTTTGTAACCTCAACTGACCATTAGACCAATGAAAAGACATTAAGATGAATGGATCCTTGTCTTAGCCAATCACAAAGCAGCTAGAGACAGTTAAAGGTCAGTGTGTTGGGTTACAGGTTGTACAAGGAGGAGGGTGTTCAACACTTTGTTGACTCGATGGTACAGACGGACAGTTCATCGGTGTTTGGGATTAGGCCCAGAAAATGAAATGAAGGGGGTGATAATTGGTTGATTGGCTGATGAACCTGTTGCCGGGCGGATTCCAGGCATTTGGGTAGCCCTGATCGGGGGCTCTTACCACTACGGATATCCGGACTCGTTTGGACGGCCTCCTGAGTTCAGGAGACACGGGGCTCTCCACGTTGTTGTTTTTCTTTTTTTTTCAACGACCAGAGATAAGCACACAATGTTAACATAGTGTGACTTAGCAGAAAACACTTTCCACGCCACTATGACGAAGATTTCACTGCATTAGAGTGGTGCAAGAATGAGCCCTAAAAACCTGGAAATGAGTCAGCATTTTACCACTTACAATTCCCTTGCCTCAAAGTCAATGGTGTAAAATTCAAACGTTAGCCACCTTTAGCTTAGCGGTGGTGACGTGAAGTCATGTGACCATGCTGTAGTTCCTTTATAGCCCAACATTAGCCGCCTTTAGCTTAGCGGTGGTGATTTGAAGTCATGTGACCGTGTTGTAGTTCCTTTATACGCTAACGTTAGCCTCCTTTAGCTTAGCGGTGGTGAAGTGAAGTCATGTGACTGTGCTGTAGTTCCTTTATAGCCCAGCATTAGCCACCTTTAGCTTAGCGGTGGTGACATGAAGTCATGTGACCGTGCTGTAGTTCCTTTATAGCCCAACATTAGCCGCCTTTAGCTTAGCGGTGTTGACGTGAAGTCATGTGACCGTGCTGTAGTTCCTTTATAGCCCAACATTAGCCGCCTTTAGCTTAGCGGTGGTGATGTGAAGTCATGTGACCGTGTTGTAGTTCCTTTATACGCTAACGTTAGCCTCCTTTAGCTTAGCGGTGGTGAAGTGAAGTCATGTGACCGTGCTGTAGTTCCTTTATACGCTAATGTTAGCATTTTGCTTCTAGTGATTCCAGTGGTGTTTATATGTGGAGATTATCCTGCCGAACAAAATGTGTAAGTATCATAAACGTTTGTTTGGAAAAGTTCTTGTTTTATGCAATCCAGTAGAAAATGTCATTGCTTTTTGTCAAGGAAACGAGTGTGATGCTAATTTCCATGTCGGCCTACACAAATATGTCATCCCTGCACCACTCTGTACTGGGAGGAAAGAAATTGAAACGCTAGGAAGAACGCCGTTAGCGTGGCGCTACAGGAGTCCTATTTCTATGTTAAAAGACAAAGTAAAAAAGGTTTTAAACTGAGGCGGACTGAAATTATGCAGTGTGTGTGTTCTCTGTGTGTGTGTGTGTGTGTTTTTGTGTGGGAGGTACTGTACTGTGGAGCGTGAAGGACTGTATGTGAGAGATAGCATAAGACTGTGTGGGTGTGCAAAATGTGTGAACGACAGGATGTGTGAGGCACTGTGTGTGTGTGTGTGTGTGTCTGTGTGTGTGTGTTGGGTGTATTCCAGGACATGGCTCTCTCACCTCCAGGCCTTCTGTGTCGGGACTGGCGCAGAACAGGTCCTTTAAAGCAATACCTGAATTATCATTTGGGCCTAAAAAGAGGAGACAGAGAGAGATATTATTAGTCCAAGCTTGAGATACTTATGAGTAAGTTAAGATACATCTGTTTGCAGACCTTATATCTAAAAAAGCATTATAAATACAGCTGCATCATCTGCAAAGAAACTGTCCGAAGATATTGATTTTCCAAGGATATTAAAACATGTCTTTGACTGGTCTCCACTGAGATTGGATGGAAACCTTGACTACAGATAATGTATTCAGCTCTACAGAAGATTTTCCAGCACGTAGATCAGCATGGGAACTTCTGTTACTTCAAGTTCTTCACCCCGGGTAAAAAATCAAATATCAAAAGTTCCACACACTCTCGGTCCAAAACAAAATTAATTATTAAACTTGGAGAAAAAAAAGTGTCAAACCATATCACAGCCTGAAGGAACAAAAACACAGAAACTCTATCGAGATCCTTTTTAAAGTCTGACTCATCCTCTCCTATGGTTCTCACCGTCACACACTTGGCAGACCACACACACACACACACACACACACACACACACACACACACACACACACACACACACACACACACACACACACACACACACACACACACACACACACACACACACACACACACACACACACACACACACACACACACACACACACACACACACACACACACACACACACACACACACACACACACACACACACACACACACACACACACACACACACACACCTTATTAATAACACAATAAGTAAACACACTAAGACAAAATAGCATCTTGGTGTTTTTGAGATATGACACCAGATTATGGATTAGATTTAATTGTATTTATTCCAGTCTTACTGTTTCTTAATTACACCCAAAATATATTTATTTGAGACATTTAAAACATGTAGGGTTGAGAAACAGTAATAGGCAAACATTGCTATTCTTCCACATAGAAATAATTAGAGTTTACAGTTTTTATTCTACTGGACTGTATTTAATTAAAAATGTGGTTTATCTGATCTTATGTTTGTTGTACATAATTGTTTATTCCTGCAGCCTATTTGCACCACTATGTCTATTGCAATATTTGTTTTAATGTTGAATTTATCACATGTTCAATTTTTAGATTGATAAGATGTTCATTCATTGCCAAGCTGTAGCTGTTATGCACATACTGTATGAACAATAAAGCTGTTGAACCAAATGTTTGGAATCTATTCAATACTTTACGTCAGGGTTATTCAATTGGCGGCCCGCGGGCCAAATCCGGCCCGGGTGATATTTACTGGCCCTTTGAGAATAATGTTAAAAAGTAATCTACTAGAAGAAAACAAATCTAATCTAAAAGCCATCTTTTGCCCGGCCACTTGCTTTGGATCATTTTCATCAACCGGCCCCCATTCCAAACTAATTGAATAGCCCTGCGTTACGTCATCAATACGTCCTAACATGTTTATTTTGCATTATCAAAGAGACAGAAAGAGAGAATAGGAGGTGTGATTCGTGTGAGTTTAAGGACAGAAAAGCCATTAAAGACACTCGGATCTATTACATCCAAGTTCTTTGCTTTTTGATTGCCTCTTCTGTCTAGTGTGTGTGTGTGTGTGTGTGTGTTTCTTACTGGTGGGGATCTCAGTGGGACGCTCCACCACAGAGGGTCTCTTCAGCGCAGGTTTGAGGGGTTTTTGAGGGACTGTACGTGTAGGACTGAAGGAGGACTCCTCAGTGGAGATCTGCACACAAACAAAAAACACACACACACACACACATCAGAAAACAACACTGAAACACACACACCCTATTACTGCTAAAGAGCTCTTTCTGTAGACTCATTAAATAAATAGGTCTTTTATTTCCACAGTGATGAGATTGTGGCTAATTTGAAGCAGAAACAGTAGAAAAGATATTTAAAAAAAAGACCAAAAGAAACGGAAGTTGAGATCTAAAAAAAAACTCTTCCTCCGTTGGCCTGGATTGTGAGGTTTCATGACTTTCCACGCTGGCATGTCCATGACCTAAAAAATATTGTAATGTGAGTTTTGAAGTGCTGGTTATAACCCGAAAATGTTCCGCAGATCAAATGCCTCTCTGAAGATAGTTAGAAATATATTCAGCTGTATTTCTGCGGCCATTTAAAAATGCATTAATGTTCCTCCCATACTGGGCTGATAATGTCTTTTACTTTAACATTCAACATGAGCTAGTTGGAGTTTCTGTTATACACTTCCCATTTATTCAGTTTGCCTTGTATACTATGAGTTTTAAATAAAGGAACAAAATGTGAGTAACGTTGGTGAGTCAGGCTTTATCGTTAACATGCATACAATGATTCTAGCTTTAAGGAAGGCGGGTTATCATAAACACATTATACACTGCTGCCTATGTTGCTTCTGTCTCACACACACTAATGACTCTTTTGCTATAAAGGAACTACATCACGGTCACATTACTTCATGTCACCACCGCTAAGCTAAAGGAGGCTAATGCTGGGCTATAAAGGAACTGCAGCACGGTCACATGACTTCACGTCACCACCGCTAAGCTAAAGGAGGCTAATGCTGGGCTATAAAGGAACTACAGCACGGTCACATGACTTCACGTCACCACCGCTAAGCTAAAGGCGGCTAATGTTGGGCTATAAAGGAACTGCAGCACGGTCACATGACTTCACGTCACCACCGCTAAGCTAAAGGAGGCTAATGCTGGGCTATAAAGGAACTACAGCACGGTCACATGACTTCACGTCACCACCGCTAAGCTAAAGGCGGCTAATGTTGGGCTATAAAGGAACTACAGCACGGTCACATGACTTCATGTCACCACCGCTAAGCTAAAGGTGGCTAATGCTGGGCTATAAAGGAACTACAGCATGGTCACATGACTTCATGTCACCACCGCTAAGCTAAAGGAGGCTAATGTTGGGCTATAAAGGAACTACAGCACGGTCACATGACTTCATGTCACCACCGCTAAGCTAAAGGTGGCTAATGCTGGGCTATAAAGGAACTACAGCATGGTCACATGACTTCACGTCACCACCGCTAAGCTAAAGGCAGCTAATGTTGAGCTATAAAGGAACTACAGCACGGTCACATGACTTCACGTCACCACTGCTAAGCTAAAGGAGGCTAATGCTGGGCTATAAAGGAACTACAGCACGGTCAGATGACTTCACGTCACCACCGCTAAGCTAAAGGAGGCTAATGTTGGGCTATAAAGGAACTACAGAACGGTCACATGACTTCACGTCACCACCGCTAAGCTAAAGGCGGCTAATGCTGGGCTATAAAGGAACTACAGCATGGTCACATGATTTCACGTCACCACCGCTAAGCTAAAGGCGGCTAATACAGACACTTGTTAGCATCCTCCGTTTTTAAATTCACCAATGGGGTATTTACTGACATATTTTATGTTGTAGTACAAAACTTTAAAATCTCTTCAGCTTGTTTTAACCACAACTCTTATTTAAGGCTTCTAACCCTAACCCAACTTGAACCAGAAGTGATAAATGCTGACTCTTTTCTGGACTCATTCCTGCACATCTCCATCAGTCTAAAGTGTCTCTGTATCCCTCTCTCTGTGACCTCTGACCTGGAAGCGGACCTCCTGGCTGGCGCGCTGCGTGCCGTCCTCGCTGCCCAGGTTGGAAACCACGGACAGACGTTTCTTCTCCTCCATGGCTCGTTCCCGGATGAACTCGAGACGTCTCGATCGCCCGAGCTGCATCGAGAGCAGAGCCTGAAGCTGAGCGCGCTCGATGGAGCCCAGCAGGATCATGGACTCTGGAGAGGAGACGAGAGGAAAAGCACAATACTTTATTAACCCCCCGGGGGAAATCTGGTTTTCAGACGGATGCTCCATTTTAGAATGACAAAAAATATTAAATTAAAGATTTGTATTTAAACATCAGAAGTTAAAGTAAAAAATATGGAATAAGAATATATAAGAAAATAAAATGAAACATTAGAACACATATTTCAAATTATAAACCCCAATAACTATTGAAAACATTTGCTTATAACAATATATACATGGTGCATTTGTATTAATAAATATCTTAATCATGAAAAACTGATAATTGCTTTTTTTTAATGCATTGTGAACTCTACCTATGCTTTTTATATTAGTCTTGAATTTCTAATGTTTACTGATTGTGCTGTACTGTTTTCTTCACCTGTTTAATGTACAGTGTAATACAGTAATTAAACTAACTTTTAATAGTATTTTTAAGTGTTTTTTTTGCGGTGAGGTGAAGAAAAGGGGAGTAGGAAGGAAGTAGAGGAGGATGGAAAATGTATAGAGCAGCTTTGTGGAAGAAAGCTAATAGAAAAAGAGGAAAGGGGATATGAGAAGGAAGAAGGAAATGGTGAAGGAAAGCTCAGCTGAGTTACATAATAAGGATGCGGTGAATGTGTGTGTGCGTGTGTGTGTGTGTGGCCTAGTATTACTATACTTGTTTTTTGGGTGAAGACTTGGTTAGGGTAAGGGTTAGGCATGTATTGGTTATGGTTAAGTTTAGGATAAGTCATGCATGTAAGTCAATGTAATGTCCCCTGAAGTGATGTATACATGGTGTGTGTGTGTGTGTGTGTGTGTGTGGATGCTGTCTTGCTTTAGTTAATTGCTGTAGTGAACGTACGTGCTGATTGTGTGTTCGGTTAAATGCCGCAGCTAATTGTTCCGGCAAGATTGCATAATTAAGACGGGGTTGGAATACTAAACTCTCACTGCAGTGAGGTGGCGTCAGAAAGATGTTCCCGGGGAAGTCTGTCAATCAATCAACCGACCAATCACGTACTCTAACGAGCCACCAAGGTCGCTGGGTTTGTTTTTTGTGCACAATGAAATGATCAGTCCAACGTGATCGAAACCAGAGATGGATATTAATAATACATTGGATTTTTTGATAGCGCTTTTCCGAATGCTCAAAGATGCTTGATGCTAAGATATGACATCAGAGTGACCAGGACACACCTGTTTTGTTATATATGAATTTCTTATGTTAATAAACTTGTAGTAACAGTTCTTTGGATCTTTGCTGCAAATCAGCTCACAATGAACTTGCGGTTATCCATTTGTGGACTAAAAGCTCCTGAAGTAATGAGATATTTTCCCTTGTCACTGTTTTAACGTGGTTTGAGGAGCAGCGAGACTTGTTTGGGTCTCCTATTGTTGTGAAATTGAAAATATTTGTGACCCAGATAGTGCGTACGTGCCATACGTCTCACAGACTGACTTCACCAGGGAGAGGGTCTTGAGGTGTCATAAGTTAATACATTTATAGTAACGCTTCTTTGTCTTTTAATACTAGTTGAACATAACATTTTGACATTTGAATATGTTTTATTTGTTCCCTGTACAGCACTTTAGTCCCTAGTGTAATCGCACATTCGCCTTGTTGAATGTGTTTTAATGTGTTTTTTTATTTATGTCTAAATGTGTGCATATGTATAAATGTGTCTGTTGATTGTGGATATATATAGGTGTATACATATTTGTTATAGTATTCGGGATTGTGGGAAACGGTATTTCGATCTCTCTGACTGTACACAAACTGAAAGATTGACAATAAAGTTGACTCTGACTTTTGATCTTTTGCCTCGTCACTTGTTGCATGTGTTTTAACGTGGGTTTGAGGAGCAGCGAGAGTTGTTTGATGTGTGGTATGTCTCACCGATGGACTCCACCAGGGCGAGGGTCTTCAGGTGTCCCGTCAGCAGGACGTTGTGCAGGTCTCTGTAGCAGCAGTTCAGCGTGATGTACCGGACGTCCCGTATCATGATGTCCTCCACTCGAATATTATACTTCCTGAGAGGAAGAAATGAGAGGAGGATCATGAGAGGAATTTATCAAGTGGTTATCGTGATAAAGGATAGAGGACAGGTGAGAAAAACAGTCAAAAGAATAAGAGATATGGTCTAAACGTATACACTACTTGCTTAAACGTAGACATTGACACTTTTTCTGAGGAATTATCATGCCTCTAAAGTCAATAAATTACAATTTCTGCTTGTTTTACGGGTGAAGTGCGATAGATTTTACGTTTTCATTTGTTCCCAGTGCAATAAACAAGCTTTATTCACACAGAAATTAGACTTAAAAAATACAACAACATAACAAAAAAAAGCACAAAATAATTGTTACGCTTTGGAACAAATAAATAGTTGCAATAATGTGATACTGAAATTAGAAACAATTCTGCCTATTGGAGGGAAGGATACTATTTCATACAGTATTTACCTATCATTGAAAAATATACTCAATTATTGTAGGTGTGACTTGTCATCGAAACATTATTTAATTCAGATTATTTCACCATATCTGAAATAAATATTGCTCTAGTCCAGTGGTTCCCAACCTGGGGGGCGCCAAAGATCGCAGGGGGGGCGCCAGGCCTCAGATGATTTGAGGCCAAATATCATATTTAGATTTTTTTTTTGACATATAATTGTAAGGCAATACATGATTGTCACTAAAAGCCTTGTCTCTACATTACAATAAAATATAAAAAATAATTGATTAATTAATTTGAATAACAATTCAAGTTAGTATTAAAGGCATAAAAAGACAGAAATGTATAATTCTTTCTATAGAAATGTTTCTTCTGCCCGTAAAGTGTCCAAACCAGGCTTTTCTGGATAAGCGCATGTTTAAAACATAGTCATTGTCCATGCCGGTTTCAGTTGGATTATTTGTCAGTTGCTCCGATCAGATCGGTCTCCTCCATTTTGTAGATTATTTACGACTTTTGAATCCACATAAACACATCGGCAAAATCCGGCTTACTTTGAGCATGTGTTTTAAACAGTTTAATCCCTTTGTGAATTGTTTCCACTTCCGCCGTCCTTTAATTTCTTCATTCAGCGGGAATCCAAATGAATGAATCCTGAGTCCAATAACCATCAAAGTCACTCCAATAGTGCTCCTTAATTACGCTTTCATCCTCCTTTAACAAAATACTTCACATTCACCCAGTTTGTGACAGTAGTTGTAGCATTTTGAGACTTTTAAACTTTAATTACCGCTGTTGCGCGCCCCCCCCCCCCTTGTGTGTGTGTGGGGGGGGGGGGGCGCAACTTCCAACAGGAGTCATTTGGGGGGGCCCTTGGGAAAAAAGGTTGGAAACCCCTGCTCTAGTCGATAATGCAATTTCAATAACAAATGTCCAATAATTTTGCAGCACCATATCGTTCTGTGTTTTCACTTGTTCCTTATGATGCTCTGATACAAGTTGCATTTCCCTCTAGTGGTACAATTAAGATAAACTGAAGAGTTTTCAGTTTGTTCTCCACTAGTCTATGAGCACTCTCCCTCAAAGCCAACACACATCCTTCCTTTATCTGACCGCTCAATAACACCCTGATCCGTACAGTAGAGAGAAGTGTGTGTGGAGAGAAGTGTGTGTGACATTGTGTGAGCAGATCCAGCCTCAGCAGAATCAAACTCTCAGCTCTCTCTTCCTGTCCGCGCCGGCCAAAAGCTGCGAACACTCAGCAGCCGATTCATGTTTCCGTGTTTCTGCTGCCAAGCCTCGCGGCCGTGCCAGGGCTCGGGCTGCGGCCAGGACTCTGCTGCTTGTTGTGGTGACAACTCAATACTCTGACCTCTCTCAGAACACAAAGTTAATTTGATGACCATCCGCCCGGGTCTGCACTTTAAAACTACAAGCCTGGAACATTGGTCTGAGTACAGCAGCAGGAAATGGCACCAATAGTGCAATAGTGCAGGAATGAGGCGTAAAACACAAAGATTACTCAGCATTTTACCACTTCCTGTTCCCTCATCTCGAAGTTAATGGTTTTTTGAATGTGTTTTTGGTTTTTAGTATGAAATATGGTCCGAGGAGTTTTAAACGTTTTGTCCTAGAATATAAAATACGTCAGTAAATACCCCACTGGTGGATTTAAAAACAAGTGTTTGACGTGAAGTCATGTGACCATGCTGTAGTTCCTTTATAGCCCAACATTAGCTGCCTTTAGCTGAGCGTTGGTTACGTGAAGTCATGTGACTGTGCTGTAGTTCCTTTATAGCCCAACATTAGCTGCCTTTAGCTGAGCGGTGGTGTTGTGAAGTCATGTGACCGTGCTGTTCTTCCTTTATAGCCCAACATTAGCCACCTTTAGCTTAGCGGTGGTGACGTGAAGTCATGTGACCGTGCTGTAGTTCCTTTATAGCTCAACATTAGCCGCCTTTAGCTTAGCGGTAGAGACGTGAAGTCATGTGACCGTGCTGTAGTTCCTTTAAAGCCCAACATTAGCCACCTTTAGCTTAGCGGTGGTGACGTGAAGTCATGTGACCGTGCTGTAGTTCCTTTATAGCCCAGCATTAGCCTCCTTTAGCTTAGCGGTGGTGACGTGAAGTCATGTGACCGTGCTGTAGTTCCTTTATAGCCCAGCATTAGCTTCCTTTAGCTTAGCGGTGGTGACGTGAAGTCATGTGACCGTGCTGTAGTTCCTTTATAGCCCAGCATTAGCTTCCTTTAGCTTAGCGGTGGTGACGTGAAGTCATGTGACCGTGCTGTAGTTCCTTTATAGCCCAACATTAGCCGCCTTTAGCTTAGCGGTGGTGACGTGAAGTCATGTGACCGTGCTGTAGTTCCTTTATAGCCCAACATTAGCCGCCTTTAGCTTAGCGGTGGTGACTTGAAGTCATGTGACCGTGCTGTAGTTCCTTTATAGCCCAATATTAGCCTCCTTTAGCTTAGCGGTGGTGACGTGAAGTCATGTGACCGTGCTGTAGTTCCTTTATAGCCCAACATTAGCCGCCTTTAGCTTA
>CM053252.1:14335855-14341510 GCA_028583405.1 Pogonophryne albipinna
TTGCCGCTGTAACAACATATCAAATGTATCAAATATCTCTTCTTTCTTTTCTTTTCACTATATCTGTGAAGCGTCTTTGAGCACCTGTAAAAGCGCTAACAAAATAAATCTATTATTATAATATCATATTCCATGTACTTGTATATAGACTCTTCTTGCACTATTTCTATATTTGTATTCACTTGCACATTTCAAAACATTTGATTTGTTTTATGTCCGATATATTCATGCTGCTCTGTTGGAGGGACTGAAGATGTTCATTGCCATATCTACACTGTAGCTGCTGACATGACAATAAAGCTTTGAATCTTGAATCTTGAGATGAGTGCGGGCACGTTTCACTGCACTTACTAAGTTAACTGGCTGTTTATCCTTAATTCAATTTACTCTGTTAATTTCCCATCCTATAATGACCCATTTTATGACTTGGTTAATCTCCAATAGTCAAGTATTCGCAACATTAATATTAAACATTGCTTTGTTTTTGCGATACTTGCTGCTGAAACGACGTAATGGCGTCTTTTCCCGTACTGTATTCAGAGAAACACTTTTTCCACCCGGCCAGTGGAGAAAAAAACAAACTAACTACATTTATTAACCAACTTAGAGTTGGACGTGTTTGTCCAACTCCTTCAAAGACACTTGTTCATGCTTAGTAACAGAACATAGTTGATATCTAATATGGCATTGTGATAATCCAAACAGGATTACATGGATTACAACCGTACGTAAATGTGCAAAGAGTAAAGTGAAAGCAAACATATGAAAAGGTGACATGATACTTGAAAGGTACCGCGATACCCTGCCGTTAAAAACGTTACGATTCCTCCGTTTCATTAATATCGGTACTTTAAGAATGACGGGGAAAAGTAATCCGGTGAGAAAGCGCCGTTTTAATAAGAGCCGTGTGTGTTCAGCGCTCTGCTTCCACTCCCTGCACTGCAGCCGTGCCTGCAGTCCCTCCCTCTCAAGCACGCTCTAAGTCCCTCCCCTCTCAAGCACGCTCTAAGTCCCGCCCCTCTCAAGCACGTTCTAAGTCCCTCCCCTCTCAAGCACGTTATAAGTCCCTCCCCTCTCAAGCAAGCTCTAAGTCCCTCCCCTCTCAAGCACGCGCTAAGTCCCGCCCCTCTCAAGCACGCTCTAAGTCCCTCCCCTCTCAAGCACGCTCTAAGTCCCGCCCCTCTCAAGCACGCTCTAAGTGCCTCCCCTCTCAAGCACGCTCTAAGTCCCTCCCCTCTCAAGCACGCTCTAAGTCCCTCCCCTCTCAAGCACGTTCTAAGTCCCTCCCCTCTCAAGCACGCTCTAAGTCCCTCCCCTCTCGTGCACGCTCTAAGTCCCGCCCCTCTCTCGTGCACGCGCTAGCTGCCAGAGCATGTGAGAAGACGAGAAGCATGGCTGCAAGTGGGAGTGCAACTGCCGCTGTGCCTCGGCTTGTTGACAAAAAAGACGCCAGAAGCGAAAAACAAAACAGTTGTTTATAGATTATGCTAAATTGTATTTAATACAAATTCTTGTCATTTATTTTATTTATTGTTCTCATTGTTTAAAAGTGTGTGTTATGGTGTGAAATAGAGCACAATAATTACATTTAAGACGGTTTCCCTTTTTTTAAGAAAAGTATCGAAAAATAATCGGAATTGCAATTCTTGACTTGGTATCGAAACCAAAATGTTGGTATCGTGACAACACTGATGTGCCCTATGGGTAGCATTGTAAGATGTTCTGTTGCTAACAATATCATGCTAACTAGTTAAAAGTTAGTATAGTGTTTGTGTGTATGTGGATGACATGAGTAATGCTCTGTCAACATGAACATGTGCTTCCTGCATCTTTCCCGCTCACCTCTTAGCATGTTATCTTTTGAATGTTTAATCTATCTTTGTACTAAGTTAAAGGTGGGGTAGGTAAGTTTGAGAAACCGGCTCGAGATACACTTTTTGTTATATTCCATGGAATGCTCTTAACATCCCGATAGCAATGAATATCTGAAGTGCTTTGACAACAAATCCATTAAAAAATGTCATCTGTGGAAGCCGTGGCGCTGTAAAAAGCACGACCAATCATCTGAGCCGGCTAAAGTAACTGGATGGCCTACCTGCCTGTCAGCCTTCCATCTGTGCACAAACTTATCTCGTGCCCTCATTGGTCATGTGCGCGTTCCTGTGTGTTGGAGGAGGGGCTCTGTGAAGGAAGTGGCAGATTTTCTCCGGTTGTGTATTTTCAAATTCTAGCGCACTCGAGCCGGTTTCTCAAACTTACCTACCCCACCTTTAAGCTAAGTCAGCTGTAGATTCATCCTCAATTCAATTTGCTCTGTTAATTCCACATCCTATAACGACCTATTTCAATGTATTTCTTAAAGTCAAGTATTTGCAATATTCATATTAATCATTGCTTTGCCGCTGAAACAACATATCATTTGTATCATTCATGTGAGATGTTAATGTGTGCGGGCGTGTTTCGCTGTACGTACTCGTGGTGGCCCCAGCCCAGCTCGGGGAGGTAGGGCAGCTTCTTGATCCGGATGATGGAGTCGTAGAGCGACGGCTGCAGCGATTGGGCCACGGCGTTAGCCAGGATCACGGCGATCATCACGGGCAGGATGTGAGAGATCTGGCCCGTCAGCTCGAACACGATGACGGCCGTCGACACCGTGTGGGTCACCGCTCCCGACAAGGCCGCCGCACCTTTGAGTGGAGAGAGAAACACACAGAGGAGAGGAGACATTGTTTGGATCAGTGGTTTTCAAGGTGGGGTCTGGGTGCTAAATAAAGGAGGGCCTTGGAGGGGTTTCAGGGGCATCATCCATCACAATGAAAACGGTTTGAAATGACCAAGAAGCTGCATTCCTATATATCTTTCCAGCAATGTAACATTTGTTTGCTTTATTAGCACCAAAGGCAAACACCTTACACTGATGCCTTTCCTGCTAACACTTTATCTTAATTAACCCTGCCAAAAAACACGCTTTCAAATGTTTGTGTTTCATTGTATTTTCATGCGTTTTCTGTGGCAGGTAATCTCTCCATTTAGTGGGGAAATACATATACACTGTCAGAGAGAATCCAACACACCTACTGTCCTAAAACTGTGTAAAAACACACCAATAAATAAACAATGATACGTATGAGGCTGTGGCTCAGTGGAGAGTATGCTTGAGGCTGTGGCTCAGTGGAGAGTATGCTTGTAACTGTAAGGGAAACTTCTGCAGCAATGGAGAGTCAGGACTCAGAGAGACACGAGGAGAGTTGGAGCTTTGATGTCAAACAATGATAGTTTATTACAAGGATACGGCCGGAGAATTCACATCACAAGTCACAGCAGCAAAAGGTTCTGACTGCACGGGTGGGTTGCCATGGCAATTCTGACCAGCCCATCTCTCGATAGAGCTTTTAACTAGTTTACAGAGAGTTAATGAGCATATTGGGGCCGTGAGCACCTGGAGACACTGAATCACTGATCTGACTCTTTGGCTCTGTGACCGGTCATAAAACTGGTAATGTCAACAATAGCTGAGACTTCCCATTCCTTAAGACAGATAACAGACTTAGGGTTCGTCGTAAATGTCAACAGGCAGAAAGGTTAAATATCTTAGGAGTATATTCTTACTTAGGAGTAAGACAGAAATATTCCCTTACAGTAACCAATTCCATTTCACTTTAACTTCCCCGCGAGTAAGTCACACGTTGTCTCCCGCTTGTCGCTATGTTATTAATTTGGCTGCTACGCTGCTGCACGCGGAGTGTCCTGACCTGGCTGTGTGTCGTCAGCCCCGCCCCTCACAGCGCACCTGGCAGCCACAGCACACCTAGCTAAAATGCTGGTCACATCCTCATGTAAACGGCAATTTATCGAGCTCAGAAAAGTTATCGAGTCCATTTTTAGTTATCGTACGAGAAGTCAATTTATCGATTATCGCGACTAAATATGAGTTTCTGTTTTATCATAAGCATGGATGGTCATTCAGTTAATCTGCTCCCAGCACAGAAGAGTACACAATATCAATATTCAACCTTAACACTTTAAAAATAACTAACTCAAACATTTTCATCCATTTTCTGGCTCTCTCATCCCAACAAACCAGATTTCCTTTCCCCACAATCTTATTTGTCCATATGGCAAACATCGACTTATTCAAAGCAAACCTACATTTTTTCAAATAAAGTGTTGTGAAAAAAGAGCAATTTGAAAAAGCAGCATGAGGTAAATGGTGCCTTCACTGCTCAACAGAGAAAATGAACGAGTGCAATCTGATAAATGAGATGAGAAACATAATAAAGTAGAGAATGAAAAAGCAGTAACACATAGTGCAGAGAGAGGAGAGCAGACGGTGGGTGTGAGACGCGCTCATTGTTCTTTTGTGTAACATCATTAGGCCTGAACGCGCCTCGCCTCCTCTCACAAATGCTTCTGCCAATCCTAACGTTTAGCCCTTAAAGCGAGAGGCTGAGAGATGAGAGAGGTCTGAGTCACCAGCTAACAGATAAACAACAACAACGACAGGGAAACAGAGGCACGATGAGCACGGCTGTCAACAGGTCGCACAGCGGAGGACGCACAACAACAACAACAACAACACCGGGGCCGTTTCTCAATCTCGAGGAAACTGGCTTCCAAGCCAATATTTCAAGCATGCTACGTCATCGAGTGCCGTCGAAGGACTGTTCCAATCTCCAGCATACTTGGAATTCCACCGAGGCCGTGTCCTTGGTTTGGGGGTAATGTCGAGGCTGCACATGGGTAGACTTCGCGTCCTTAAAATCCCCACAATGCTTTGCGCACGGACCAATTTCAAAAACCCTTGCGGAGAATGGCTGAACCGACGCAGCACACATTTAAATGTAAGTATGTAGTGGCGTAGAACATGTGTTGGTAAATATGTTACTTTGTTATCACCAAAAATGTGTTCCGTGAAAGTAAAGCAAGTTCATAATTAGATAGACATCGTGAGGTATTTATTTTCGGTACAGTTTATGTTGAAACCGTTAGAGAGTGGCACACTTGTTAGCCTGTTCCATTCTTCTTCGTTTTCCGAAGCTGTGGCTTGGAAGCATACTTGCTTTGTTTCTGAAGGAAGTGACTTGGAAGTACGCAACTACCAAGCCAGCATCCTCGCGATTGAGAAACGGCCAGGGTGTTTCTCAATGTCGAGGAAGACTGCTCCAGAGCCACTATTTCAAGCATACTACGTCATCGAGTGCCGCCGAAGGACTGTTCCAATATCCAGCATACTTGGAATTCTACCGAGCCCTGCGTACTTCGTTTGGAGACATTTCGAGGCTGCACATGTGTAGACTCCGCGGTCTTAAAATCCCCACAATGCTTTGCGCACGGACCAATTTCCCCAAATCTGTGGTGGAAAATGTAAGGCGGGCCTCTCATATGACGCACACCTGCACACTTGCTAGCCTGTTCCACTCTTTGTTTTCCGAATGCCAGGAAGGATTATTGCCTAGCTTCTGAAGCAAGTGACTCGGAAGACATGTGCTACCAAGCAAGCATCCTCGCGATTGAGAAACAGCCATAGTGTTTGAAGCCCTCCCCACGCTGACCTCAGATCTGACCCCTGCACAGACAATGAGACAGACAGATATCTACCATACTCACATCATACAATACTGAGTGTGTGTGTGTGTGTGTGTGTGTGTGTGTGTG
>CM053252.1:14342466-14381063 GCA_028583405.1 Pogonophryne albipinna
GAGTAAAAACTCCAAGTCATCCTCAAAATCCATACCGTTTCTGTTTGTGAAAGAGGGACAAGGGAAGCATAGATGCCAACTATTTGGGTCAGTCTATTAATAACCATATAAATCATGTGAAAAGAAAAAAAATACCACTAAATATGGGTTATGTAGTAAGTTTTTCTCTTTTCATTTGGGTTTTGATTATTTGCCGTTTTGTTATGGATATCTAAATGACAGGAAAAACCATTGGTGCATGGCATAATCCTCGGGTCACAAACATATCCTGACAAACAGCAGCTATGGCATATAATTATTATGATATACATAATATACTTAATGTAATGTATGGTACATAATATATTTGTTACAATAATTTCAACATGAATAATAGCATCATAGACACGTGGGCAAAATATTCCTAATATAATAATAATAATAATGTCCCTCTCAAATATTTTTTAAAAGTGCAATAAAAGAAAAGTAGAGTGTACACTTACACCACAGCCATCCATGACGATGGAACCTGAGGGTAGACAGGTAGATACTCCTATCTCACCGTGACTCTTAGAGAAGTAGATCCCCGCCACACCAGACACTTTATTTCCCTCAAACTGCAGCAGCGTGTTCTCCTTTCGGATGGTTTGCAGCCCAGTGCCACGCCTGACCGGCTATCAGCACTCCTCCTCCAGCTTTCATGAATGCCACCAGGTTCTTTATGTCAGCACCCATGCTGTAGGCATCTGTCACATAGACACCAAACTCCCGGCTGTCACCTAAAGAACCAACCATTTTGACCTGGAAACTGGATTTGCTGAGGTTATCAGCGACAGCCTTCACTTTATTGTTGACCCCCACAGTGAGGTTGTCAGATCCTTCTCCTCTCAGCCAGGTCAGAGCGTTCTCTACCAGAGCAGGAAAAGCGGTCAGATAGCCCTCATGACCGAGGACCACAATCCTCCCACTGCCGTACAGAGAGGCTGCCATCAGGGTCTGGCCTTGGCTGTTCATTGCTAAAGGAAAGGAATGGTCTCCAATCAGCAACAAGTCACTGGGAACACAAAGGCCACGAAGGTCCAGCTCTTTCAAGCCTTTCATCAGGGACAGGTAGGCCCCTTCATTTTGATTTTGGGTGGGCTGGTTGGACATGGCTGGAAGGGTTGATGCACTGAGGGTTCACTGAAGAGGGTGGACAGCAGGATAGCAGAAAAAGGTGTACAGTTCCACCTAGATGTTTGTTGTGCCAGTTGGTTTTCCAGCTGGATAAGAAAAAACAGAGAGGGAGAGATCCAAACAAGCATGAAGATCGAAAGTTTAGCTGTCATCCACAAGTGCCAACAAAAAGAGGTTTGCAAATCTGCATTACAACCAAACACTACCTTAAAGCAAAGGTGTTTACATTACCTGTAAGTCCAGTTTTCCTTTTGTCTTGTATTAGTAGGCAGTTTTTCAGGCAGGCAATCAACCAACGACACTACCTGGCGGAGAGAGAGTGAAAATAGGTGAGAGTGAGAACAGGATGAACATCGCAGAGGTAATAACAATAGGAGGAGGGCCTTTCAGTGAGCATATCCTAGTGAGAGGCTATTATTGACTCAGGGTTCTCAGTGTGTGAATATGAGGCGTTGGACTGAGATACACCCTGAAATAACCTAACCTAAAAAACCTGCTCATCATGTAAGAGCAAGTCAATATTTGTAGATGTTGAGAGGGCAGGACATTGGAGCTTTGCACTCAACCAATAAGCCTATCTTAGTTTCTTGAAGAAATGTATGATGACCATTGAAGAACATTTTTAAATTAAATGATAGTTCAAGTGGAGTGCCAAGATATGTGACGTGTGAGCCTTTTGTCAACTTTCTAAACATTTTTGCAACATGTAAATTGTGAATTACAATAAATAATATTATGTGAATGTACAATGCAAGCTGCTTTCTTTAATAAGCTTTAAGCAGCTCTCTCATATGCCTCTACAATAGATCAACAAAAGTGCTCTTCTAAACAAAAGGGATTTTCTGCAACCAGACAGCCCCACATGCATTACAAAACCCTGTCCATCCTGTTATGGGAAGCTGCTACAAAAAATCTAACGATATAATCAGACAGTGACGGGAGAAGATGACAAGCAAAAAGTCAAATGTCGCTTACACCAGTAAATGCATAGGTGGAACGTTTATCATTTTATCCAATGTGTTCGTTTGACCTAGCTTTCTTCCTTAACTCTTGTCATTGAGTACATACTGTATGTGCGTCACTGTTCTGCGCAACACACAACCTAAACTCCTTAGATCGCGCAAAAAAGGACATTTAAGTGATGGTGAAATCACAAAGTGAAAAAAAGTCTAATTTACCATTCCGTTTTATCAATCCCTAACACATTACGTTACATTGTTAGTCCACAGATAACATATAATCCTTGTTTGGGTGTGTATGGAATCCCGGAAAAGTCAAAAGCGGAACCTTCGAGGGGAGCAGGTTTCCGAACGACCGTATTTTTATGATGGTCTGCGTCTACTACACTACAAAACATGCTCCATCCGGTTTGTTTTTCCTTCACTCAAACAAGCAACTCAGTAACAAAGAAATTGGGGCGAAACTAGTAATGTTACATATGTATTAATATACACAGCCCCCTTGTTGCGATAAGTAAAACTTCTATGTTTGATTTATTCATGCAGCGAGTCCTTCAGACATTGCACATTGTGTATTGTTCAGAGTAAAGCGGCAGTGTTGCTGTGCAGGTGCCCGCTCGCATGTCGTGCTTGCTGGTTGGTCCCTCCGGAGCCCGGGTCCCTCTGGAGGACCGACGAGCAGTGATTCTGGGCCGGGGGCCTGACACGGGGGTCACCGACAAGAAATGCTCCAGGCACCAAGGTGAGGAAAATGTCAAAGTAAAGGCATTGGTGCTTCCTCTTGTGACAGTACGCGCGGGCAATTTATTGTCAAATTGAGTCTATTAAACTGCAGGGCTGCTGCAACTATGATTTCTTAAATCAAATAATGATACTTTAAAATTGCAGTATAACATTTATTCTGAGATTTTAAACTCGTTGTATTCCACTATCGGTTTTTAATTTTCAATTTGCATGGCTCTAAAGTGATTTTGAAGTTTTAGGTTTGATATTCGACAGTCAATGTGGTTTTATTAATCCGTTTCAGACTGACCAATCCAATGACACAAAACCAATGTTATTTTCAATAACTCCTTGCTAAATAGTTCACATCAATTAAACTTATTATTTACTTTCATTTCATTAAAAAAATCATATGAAAATGCACTTGCATCCAAAAAAAAGAGGTGTGTCCTACTTTTCCTGTGTAGTAATCATAGACTGTGTGTAGTATGTAGTATTACAATTCTGAATTTAGACTGACTGGGTCACATAGCATGAAAGTTGTTGAAAAAACCAAGAGTATTCAATAAAAAACAGCATTAAAATATGCATTTAAAACAGAGATAGCACTACAATCCAATAAAAGAATATGTGGCTTGTGTGTTGAGTGCGGTATCACACTATCACACAGGACATTGGAAGCTATTATTCAAAAAATCATACTTTTAATAGAGAAACGTCTGAATTTTCACAACAACACTATTATGAAATAGCACCTAAATAACATGTAAAGAGATGTTACAGACAGTAATATATTTCTTTATGGTTTTTGAGCCATAAAGTGTTTAATAAAAAACGAACTTATAGTTAAAACTGGTAGGCGAGAAGAAGAATTTTAAATTCTATCCTGTGTTCTATAGGGAGCCAGTGTAAGGCAGCCAGAACAGGAGTAATGTGGTCCCTTTTCCTAACTCTGGTTAGTACACGAGCTGCAGCATTTTGAATCAGCTGAAGCGACTTGACTGACTTCTTGGTACACCCTGATAATAAGGAGTTACAATAATCCAGCCTTGAAGTAACAAATGCATGGACTAGTTTCTCTGCATCGTTTTGAGGCAAGATATGCCTGATTTTTGCAATGTTACGTAGATGGAAGTAGGCGGTCCTTGAAATTGATTTTATGTGGGCGTTATAGGATAAATCCTGATCAAATATAACACCAAAGAGGCTTCTCAATTCTTAAATTTCCCCTCCTCGACTCCCCTCCTCGACTCCCCTCCTCGAGACTTAGTCCCGCCCACAGGAGATGCGGGCGGAGGACCGAGGAGGGGAAGCAGCAGACGTTTAAAGAAATGAGAACTCCTCTCCTCTGAGCGGTCATATTAAAGCGACGTCCGTTCATTATTACGTGGCAACAGCTGCATCAGCTGTCGAGTGTTTTGTCATAGCGCTGTATTTTATAATCTCTATTAGATCAGCTGAACATTGTTCCCCCACATATTTACTTTGAATTCATTGAGAGTGCGGTATAATCAGACAATAACAGGCTACAGATGCGGACACACACACACAAATATATTTATATAAATATATACAATTTAAAGTATGAGAGCTCTCTCATAATAACGTAACACTATCAGAGACTGGATATATCCCCCCCTCTCTCTGGTCGCTGAAATGGGGAATTGAAATTACGGGCCAAAAGTTGTATTTACAAGTATTAAAAGTATGCAGAGGACACCAAACCAACTGAGACCCGTCTGTCCGCCGCATCCACACACACACACACACACACACACACACACACACACACACACACACACACACACACACACACACACACACACAGCTCCTAAAGCATAATCAGGCTACAGCCGTTGTGTATTTTATTATGTGAAGCACAAGCACTAAATGGTTTTAGAAAAATATCGACTCTTTGTTTGCAGTTATCTACTAAACTAAAGCAAATAAAGAGAGTAGGCCTGTTATACTCAGTGATATATATTATACACACTGCTCTGCTTTCTGCACGGACCTCACAGCTGTTCTCTCTGGAAACATCGTGTAGTGATGAAAGCAGTTTCTAAAATAATATCGAGGGGATGCATGCAGAGCTGTCATTGGCTGAGATAAGTCCGGCCGTGCGTCACGCCTCCACCGTTCCCGGAAATGCATCCGCGGAGGAGCCGTGGAGGAACCATCAGTGTATCCTCGGTTAGAGCTCCTCCAGAGAGCCTCCTCGACGCTCGATGCTCGATCCTCGGTGTACATTTAGAGAAATGAGATGTCCTTCAAAATGGCGCGCTGAAATTCATTTCCGGGTCACTACCGGAGGACCGAGGAGTCGAGGAGGGGAAATTTGAGTATTGAGAAGCCTCTAGTTTCAGTCCGGCGCAAGCAAGAGGGGAAAAAAACAAAACATGAAGAAACTATAGAGCATCACTCGAAGGTGGGTTATTGTATGAGTCAAATGTACAACTTGCAAAAGTCAAATTGCCAATTGCCATATTAAAACATCAGCTGCAATTCACGACATGAAGAAGGCAGTCTCTGCAGAGCATACAGGCTAATGGAGATGCAGTTATTTCCAGCATTCTTTATTTAACATTCATTGAAGTATGTTATGCCTTTTATCTGCTAATGTACAGGAGGAAGAGTGATAAACTGTCTGTCTAGTTGGCTTACATAACAGTTAAAGTTTACAGCTTAAAAAACATGGAGCATTTGTTCCCCTCTTATTCATTTTGATGTCAATTTGCACATTTCATGGTGATGCTCAGCCTCTCCCCTTAACTCCTAACAGTCATCATCATGTCAACCACAACACAGAGAAAATACTAATAGAAATGTGTGTGTAGTTGTTGATACATTGCTGACAGAGGGCACTAGAATACAGATTTAAGAAATATCAGTTTTTGAGCATGTCATAAGCATGTTTTGTCTTGACTATATTAAAACTATATTATAATAAAAATAATATAGTATTTATATTATTGAATTGATTATGATTATTATTTTTATTAGTAGAAGTAGTTTATTTGCATTAATTATATTTGAATCTTTTTGAGGCTAGTATTTGGCAGGAAATGCAGACGTATTCACCTGTAAACGCATACTGAACGACATACATGCACATTTACCATTTACCTCACTGTATAAAAAAGTAACTGTGTTGATAATAATAATAAACAGGAATTATATTTGCAAAGTAGCCTACTTTGTTTCCAAATAAAAAATGTTCACTCCTGTCGGTTTGGGGGGGCCTCATCTCACAATGTCGCTTGGGGCCCCAAGTTGGCCAGGGGCGGCCCTGCACTGGAGGCCAAAATGAATGCCATCCATAGTTAGTATATCTTTAGTTAATTTGTTACGTAGATTCTTTGGGCCGAGTACAATAACTTCAGTTTTGGCCGTGTTTAACATCAAAAAGTTTAAGGTCATCCACGTTTTTAAGTCCTTGAGGCAGTCTTGAATTTTATTTAGATGATTAATTTCATCAGGCTTGATTGATAAATATAGTTGAGTATCATCCGCATAACAATGAAAATGTACAGAATGATTCCTTATAATATTATCTAACGGAAGCATATATAATGTGAACAAAATAGGTCCGAGCACTGAGCCCTGTCGCACTCCATGGCTAACTTTGGTCTGCATGGAAGATTCATCGTTGACACGTACAAACTGAGAGCGTTCAGATAGATAGGACCTAAACCAGCCTAAAGCAGTTCCCTGTATGCCAACCAAGTGGCATACTAAACTCTTTTATGCCAGCTTACCACATTATTTACGTATATAAGTATGGAGCAACGTGAAATACAATGCATATTACACTGTGGATTATACAAAATTATATTTGATTATATTAACTTTCGTTTTAATTATATAAATCAATATGGAAACCTACCACACTCATCTTCAAAATAGCCTACATGGTAGAAATTGTATTAACTCAAAAATGGAGGCATGCAAGAAAAAGCAACATTTCATTCAATAATTTTATGTAACACAGGGTGAGTAATTGATATACAAATTATAATTGTGTCGGTGAAGTATTAATTTAAGGAACCCTTGATTTTTGTTTTGTTTTATAAAATATTTCATTTTTTTTTTTTTAAATAAAAGCTGTGTATCTCTCTAACTTTTGGAAAATATCAAAAATAAACATACTAAAAATACAACAATGAAAAAAAGTCCGTTAACCCACTAAATAGTCACTGTCCATTTGGTCCTCATTGGACCCATCTCCCTGCACTTTTAATGAGCAGCAGTCTGCAGTCAGCCATACTGGACCATGGGGTGGTCGCTCCAAGTAGGCAGGGTGCTGAGTTTCTCCTCAGTGGCTGCGTCGATGGGCCAGCCCCAGGACTTAAAGAACGCAGACAGGTTCATCTCCACAGTCTGGGAGAAGGTCACAGCATACAGGTTCATCTTTCCATTGTTGTCCTTTGGAGAGCTGATCTTGAAGTAGGCAGCAAACACTTTCTTAAAGGCATCCCAGCCAAACTTATCTTGGAGCTGCATGGAAGGAGACATAGGTAAAGGCAAATGTAAAAGGAAATATAAAAAGCAGTGTTCTCTCATTTTTCATTCAACATTTTCAGGTCAACCAGGGCCAGAGATATTTAGTATTACTACATTAAAAAAAGAAGAGGCAGAACAGTTTCTGCTGGTTTAAAATTATAATTAATTAATAATAACATTGGTGTGCAAAGTATTATATTTTGTTCATTTAAATTGCATGTTTTTTATACATATAGGCCTGATTATTTTAATACAAATAATCATCAAAAAATCGTCAAATTCTAAGCTTGGCGCTCTGCCTTCTCTTTAGACAGACTTTTCTTAAAGTTCTCCTATTATACTATTTTTTAGGCATATACATTATAGGACTCAGATATATAAAAAACCTGTCTATGAAGTGTTTTGCTCAAAATACCAAACAGATCACCAATCTAGCCATGCCTCATACCCCTCTATTTCAAATAAAAGGGTGTAAAATACAGCAATTTGTTCTCACCTGCATGTATGTCTCCAGGGCCACCCACATGCTCCAGGTGGCGAGTTTCTTGCCCCCCTCAGCGTAAGTCTTTGCCCGTCCGTTTCGTTTTTCTAAAGCCATAGCTGGATGAGCCTGCATTAACAAGATGGAATTATATGATTGTTCAACAATTACATAAAAGATAAAAGCAACAAAGGCATTTTTGGGACAGCCATTGTTATGAAATACTGTGATATTACATTTGAAGACCAGGCTTTTCTAGCCATTGGTTTCAGTTGTTTTGTCAAAAAAATTGACTCTACCTTTCCCCTTTCGATCCCGAACACCTCTTCATGCACATACACTGACCACAGGTTGCATGTGCACTCTGTGGTGTTTGGTTGGAATTCCCAGCAGCCTCTCTGTTGGTTGTGTCCCAGTTCATGGATGGGCCCCCACAGGCCTTTCCCCCTAATATGGGCAGTGCTGACCAGCTCAGCTGCTGTGGCCTTGTGTGCCATGATAGGATAACCTGCATGCATCCAACCTGGATTGAGAAAAATCAGAAAAACATAGCAGTTATAGCAACTCCAATATAGGTGTGAACAAGAATGGTATTCTGTCGATATGTGATTTGAGGACCTGTCCATGGTGTACCCTGCCTCTAACCCAGCATTAGTTGGGACAGGCTTCATATTTCCTGGACTTTCAACAGGATGAAAAACAAATCCAAATACACTCACCATGGGAAATCTGCACATCTGTCACAAAGCGTTCTTTGCGAGGAAATTTGTGTGGTTTGGCAGCCAGATCAGCGATGCTCCTCATGATCTCATCCCACAGCTTTGCCAGCTCATCAGGGCGCTCCAGACTGCGAACAACATCTGATGGTATGGTTAGGATGATGTTTTCAAACTCCAACTCTGCCCAGGGTGACGGAGCTGTGCGCAGCAACGACCAATCAGCTGGTGTGGTCACGCCTGAAGAGAAAGAGGGTGGATGTGTTTAAAACTGAGCAATGTATGATTTATTTTACATACTACACACCAGTTATTACACATTCAGCAGAGACACAACACAGTGTCACCCAGCCACAGACTCACCTGATTTATAATATGGCGCAGGTACAGCCATCTGCACGGTGACCTCTATAGGCCCTCCACTTTTGTTTTGGGAGGATCTGAGGAAGACATATGATATGTGTTACTGATTGTAAGAATAATTTGTTCTATAAATAAAATAATGCTACCGATCCCCTAAAAGGCAAAACTGTCTTGTGAACACGAGAACGTTATTTAAAAAAATATGTGTCCAGGTTCCCTTAGGGTCCCCTTAGAATGCAATGCTGGATATATGGATAATGTGAGATTGCAGTACATGTAAAGACTGAATGGCACTATCTACCAGAAAGTGTTTTTCTCCTCATTTGTTGTTATCCGTGTGCTATTGGGACAACAGTGCATGTACTGTAGATGCAGTGACCAGTTGCTGCCATATAATCCCATTTTATTTGTTGATGCAGTTTACATTCCTCCTAAATCAAATTTGAAAAATGCACTTTCAAGAATAAAACTAGTGTTTTTGTGTGGTTTTGTCCTGTTTTTATTTTTGTTGCATAAATGTACAAGGCTATAGCAGCTGCATTTTACTGTGCAAACCTGTAAAAGTGACCCTTGAAACTTGCCTCCTAGATGTTGGGGGGAAGATGGGGCACTAATGCCTCTGCTGGGGATGTGCTTGATCACCTCTAGGAAAGTGAGCTGGGATATGTTAAGGGTAGGCCTAGTTGCTACTGGGCACAGTGGTATGCATGGCATGGGCATTAACATAAACACAATTAACTCAGTTGAACTCAATATTGTTTTCAGCACCTTCCAGCCCTTGTTGACAATCTCTTCAGGCATGGCAATGTAGGTCTTCATACCAGGAGAGAGATAGAGACCTGTACTGATCCACTCCTCGGCTGTAGACACAAATGCAACAAATACACATACAGTAATTAGATCATCAAGACCATATTTACATGGATAACATTTGAAATACACATTTATCTTATTCCCTTTTAACTCTACGATCGGTAGACTAGTGCAATTTAACCATACAATCATTACTGCAACATAAACAAAAAAGAATCATGTGTGTGCAAATACTGTCTAAGGGTTCAACTCATAAACTACAAACTACTGTACATGTTCTTAACAACAAGGTCTTACCTGCTGTGTCAACATCAGTCTTGATTTTGTGGTTATAGACAACCGGCATCAAGGGGTTATCCTTGATGAGGTACGGCAGGAGAGCATCAGGGTTTGGGCTGACCTTATAAATCTCTGTTGCCAAACTGAGGAGCAGGTGGTCTTTGGGAGTCTTCACAGGGCAGCTGTCACACACCTTGGAAGAAAAATTATGAATTATCAAAGATGTTTCTGTGACACATCACTGGTTGTTAGCTGTGTAATCTTCTAGTTTAATTGTTTTGTCCACAAACCTGAGGCATGCCTGACTTCATCACAATGGCAGTGGGGGAGGACACCACTTGTGTATAGGAGGAGCATTCCTTGGCATCCATGTGCAAGAAGATGGAGCCGTCTCTGCCCAGCCGTTTGAGGTTTTCCTCCTCATGTTTGCTTAGTTTCTCCCCATGGGCTACATGGCCAGAGAAGCGGTGGAGAAGGTGGCGGAAGTGGTAGTTGTCTTTGATGAACTGTTTAGGCTCAGGGGCCTTGTGTAAACCTCCTATGATTGTTCCTCTCAACAGACTCAAGCCCATTGTGTTCAGGATATGGTTACCTAAAAAGGCAAAACCTAACTTTATCTACTGTGTTTCATTGTTGAAATTAGTACAATGGCTTATAGAACATTTACAACTTAAGTTTATGCAGGTCTGTTACATATGTAAAGCAGTAGCTGGACATCCCATGGTAAATCCTCACTTTCCTGTTTGTAACTGAGCTTCAGTTACATGTTTGCCAGGGTCAATGGCCATTAGCGCTGCTAGCCACCTGTGCCCTGTACTACGAAGCCAGTTCAACATACCCTGGATATGTTTGAGTAACAAAAAAACTAACAACAACAAACTAACAAACGAGATCTCGCTAAGCGGTCCTACGACGCTGGTTATTAACTCGGTAAATCAAGCCAGGGTTTCTCTCACCAGCTGAGAGCGCGTTCACGTCTAAGACACGAGTGGATCTGACTTTAATTACATTTGACTTGAGTGTTTCGTCAACATAATGTGTTGCTTAAAATAATACTTCTGCATACAGTATGTGACACTGTAAGTGTTGCACGGCCAGATACGGCTGGAGAAGCTGACTCGGATAAGGAAATATATGATATATTATGATATTATATGATCGATGATCTGATTGATGATGTAATATGAATGATAAGTGCGACACGTCGGCGTCTTCTCTGCATACGGCAGTTTAAACTGTATTTCCTTTATCCTGTAATATAACTTGAGAGATTTAAACTCCGCACACTGAGTTGATCTCTTTTCTATAGACGCCGGAGGCGGGCAGCGTCAGGTAAAAGAAGTTATTTAGCCTTCCCAAACCTGAGCCTCACGTGCCGCCTATGGGGATGTACTAGTGACTTATCCGACCGGCCCACTTCGGTACCGGCCCATCGGGATTCGTCCCGATGGCCAGTCCGCCACTGCACCCAGCCCACGTAAACTGTCAACGGGGGGAGCCTCGCTGCGGGGAAACGGTGGACCTAGTGTCCCGATCGGAGTGGGAATAATAATAATAATAATCCGTGCATTTTATCCATTAATTTCCCCAACATTGTGGTAAAAAAACCCACACGTTTAATCCATGTTGGTGTACTACAACTACAAAAAGCATCGGTTTGTTTTCTCATCAGGAAATGCAGACCGGCTCAAACAAACGATTTTTAATCATCATTCTCACGATCATTTAATGTATCATATGTTCGCCGAATTGACATGAAAGCACTAATAAATGTAGTTTAATCCACTTGAGTTTACAACTACAAAAATAATCGATTTGTTTTTATATCACATCCTACGGGAGGAAATTCAGCAGCTCTCACTACCGATTTGTAATCCTAATTTAATCATCATCTTCACCACGATCATTTATGTTTATGTTCGCCGAATTGACATGAAAGCACTGACAAATATGAATATACTGTAGTCAACTTCATTAAAACGTTATTAACATGCCTAAACTCAGTAATTCACAATTTCTACGCATGACAACACACTTTGTCCGTGTTTCGCTCTCTCACCGCACAGTGAAGCGTTCCCGCATTGACGTCACTTCCGGCTTCCCCCAAAACTTCAAAATGACTCGAAGGAATTTCCCCGCGATGTTCGAAATTATTGATATTTATCGGAACGGTATCGCATCTTCTTTTTTAAACTGACGGTTCGAGATGACTAGTAGCCCAATATTTCATTGCACAACAGTTGTTGGGATGCTGTCACAGGCTCTTTAAGTAGGGGGGGGCCAAGCTCAATTAAGTCACTTTGTCAGTAAGTTATAAAGTGTGTCTTGAACAAGCTTGAATCCTATTGGGCTTTATGAGCCTTCAACTCTGTTCAGTAGACAATTTTATAAGCATTTTAGAATTATCTATATTATTATTGTATTTATACTTTGAACACATGTTCCCTCATTCTAGTACTCACTACCACGTTAATGAATGAAAATGTGTGGGGATTTACCTATTACAGTTTTGAATTGTGATTTATGACTTATTGCCTATACATCCACACCAGCATAAGTATTTAGAAGGTATTAACCGAAATATGTTTAATATGCATTATGATGTGTTATCATGCATTTAACTATACATAATTATACAACTTTGGTGGTGCATTGCCATACCTGGGAAATGTGTTAGTTCGTTTTGCCCAGGGTTTATCTGTGACCAGTTCCAGGCATGTCCACCAATCAGCAGGCCTCCTCCCTCTGCCACAAACTCTCGGATTTCCTTCGCATGTTTATCGCTGTACGCTGTACTCACAAAAACACTCAGACCTTCCTTGAACTCTGTGCTCTCACACTTTAACCCTGAATTGCTGAGAATAGCGAGGGCATTTTTTGATGCAATACCAACGACCCCCTGCCGACCTTCATCCAGCCAATGAATGGCATTGTTCCAAAACGGAGCCAGTGTCTGTATTGAGATAGTTATCACAAGAAAGGAAGCAATTTGTTAATCACAAAAAATTCTGATGGCTATAAGTAAATAGATCTGTCTGAATGAGATCATCATTCTTTCAGACGATACATTTCACTACAAGAGCAACATTTTGAAGGTAGACATTTCTTATTTGAATGTAAACTCTACCTGTCGTCCCAGAAATCCTTCATGTGAAACCACAATGACTCGTCCCTGCCCATAGTAGGATCCTGCCAGGAACGTCTGTCCATCCTTGGTGGTACCAATAGGAAAGGCAAGCGAGCCGTGGACCAGAATCTCAGAACTTACTGCTGAACCCTGGAGGTCAAACTCTGAAACCCCCGTGAGTAAAAACTCCAAGTCATCCTCAAAATCCATACCGTTTCTGTTTGTGAAAGAGGACAAGGGAAGCATAGATGCCAACTATTTGGGTCAGTCTATAAATAACCATATAAATCATGTGAAAAGAAAAAAAATAGCACTAAATATGGGTTATGTAGTAAGTTTTCTCTTTTCATTTGGGTTTTGATTATTTGCCGTTTTGTTATGGATATCTAAATGACAGGAAAACCATTGGTGCATGGCATAATCCTCGGGTCACAAACATATCCTGACAAACAGCAGCTATGGCATATAATTATTATGATATACATAATATACTTAATGTAATGTATGGTACATAATATATTTGTTACAATAATTTCAACATAAATAATAGCATCATAGACACATGGGCAAAATATTCCTAATATAATAATAATAATAATGTCCCTCTCAAATATTTTTTAAAAGTGCAATAAAAGAAAAGTAGAGTGTACACTTACACCACAGCCATCCATGACGATGGAACCTGAGGGTAGACAGGTAGATACTCCATCTCACCGTGACTCTTAGAGAAGTAGATCCCCGCCACACCAGACACTTTATTTCCCTCAAACTGCAGCAGCGTGTTCTCTTTCGGATGGTTTGCAGCCCAGTGCCACGCCTGACCGGCTATCAGCACTCCTCCTCCAGCTTTCATGAATGCCACCAGGTTCTTTATGTCAGCACCCATGCTGTAGGCATCTGTCACATAGACACCAAACTCCCGGCTGTCACCTAAAGAACCAACCATTTTGACCTGGAAACTGGATTTGCTGAGGTTATCAGCGACAGCCTTCACTTTATTGTTGACCCCCACAGTGAGGTTGTCAGATCCTTCTCCTCTCAGCCAGGTCAGAGCGTTCTCTACCAGAGCAGGAAAAGCGGTCAGATAGCCCTCATGACCGAGGACCACAATCCTCCCACTGCCGTACAGAGAGGCTGCCATCAGGGTCTGGCCTTGGCTGTTCATTGCTAAAGGAAAGGAATGGTCTCCAATCAGCAACAAGTCACTGGGAACACAAAGGCCACGAAGGTCCAGCTCTTTCAAGCCTTTCATCAGGGACAGGTAGGCCCCTTTATTTTGATTTTGGGTGGGCTGGTTGGACATGGCTGGAAGGGTTGATGCACTGAGGGTTCACTGAAGAGGGTGGACAGCAGGATAGCAGAAAAAGGTGTACAGTTCCACCTAGATGTTTGTTGTGCCAGTTGGTTTTCCAGCTGGATAAGAAAAAACAGAGAGGGAGAGATCCAAACAAGCATGAAGATCGAAAGTTTAGCTGTCATCCACCAAGTGCCAACAAAAAGAGTTTGCAAATCTGCATTACAACCAAACACTACCTTAAAGCAAAGGTGTTTACATTACCTGTAAGTCCAGTTTTCTTTTGTCTTGTATTAGTAGGCAGTTTTTCAGGCAGGCAATCAACCAACGACACTACCTGGCGGAGAGAGGAGTGAAAATAGGTGAGAGTGAGAACAGGATGAACATCGCAGAGGTAATAACAATAGGAGGAGGGCCTTCAGTGAGCATATCCTAGTGAGAGGCTATTATTGACTCAGGGTTCTCAGTGTGTGAATATGAGGCGTTGGACTGAGATACACCCTGAAATAACCTAACCTAAAAAACCTGCTCATCATGTAAGAGCAAGTCAATATTTGTAGATGTTGAGAGGGCAGGACATTGGAGCTTTGCACTCAACCAATAAGCCTATCTTAGTTTCTTGAAGAAATGTATGATGACCATTGAAGAACATTTTTAAATTAAATGATAGTTCAAGTGGAGTGCCAAGATATGTGACGTGTGAGCCTTTTGTCAACTTTCTAAACATTTTTGCAACATGTAAATTGTGAATTACAATAAATAATATTATGTGAATGTACAATGCAAGCTGCTTTTCTTTAATAAGCTTTAAGCAGCTCTCTCATATGCCTCTACAATAGATCAACAAAAGTGCTCTTCTAAACAAAAGGGATTTTCTGCAACCAGACAGCCCACATGCATTACAAAACCTGTCCATCCTGTTATGGAAGCTGCTACAAAAAAATCTAACGATATAATCAGACAGTGACGGGAGAAGATGACAAGCAAAAAGTCAAATGTCGCTTACACCAGTAAATGCATAGGTGGAACGTTTATCATTTTATCCAATGTGTTCGTTTGACCTAGCTTTCTTCCTTAACTCTTGTCATTGAGTACATACTGTATGTGCGTCACTGTTCTGCGCAACACACAACCTAAACTCCTTAGATCGCGCAAAAAAGGACATTTAAGTGATGGTGAAATCACAAAGTGAAAAAAAGTCAAATTTACCATTCCGTTTTATCAATCCCTAACACATTACGTTACATTGTTAGTCCACAGATAACATATAATCCTTGTTTGGGTGTGTATGGAATCCCGGAAAAGTCAAAAGCGGAACCTTCGAGGGGAGCAGGTTTCCGAACGACCGTATTTTTATGATGGTCTGCGTCTACTACACTACAAAACATGCTCCATCCGGTTTGTTTTTCCTTCACTCAAACAAGCAACTCAGTAACAAAGAAATTGGGGCGAAACTAGTAATGTTACATATTTATTAATATACACAGCCCCCTTGTTGCGATAAGTAAAACTTCTATGTTTGATTTATTCATGCAGCGAGTCCTTCAGACATTGCACATTGTGTATTGTTCAGAGTAAAGCGGCAGTGTTGCTGTGCAGGTGCCCGCTCGCATGTCGTGCTTGCTGGTTGGTCCCTCCGGAGCCCGGGTCCCTCTGGAGGACCGACGAGCAGTGATTCTGGGCCGGGGGCCTGACACGGGGGTCACCGACAAGAAATGCTCCAGGCACCAAGGTGAGGAAAATGTCAAAGTAAAGGCATTGGTGCTTCCTCTTGTGACAGTACGTGCGGGCAATTTATTGTCAAATTGAGTCTATTAAACTGCAGGGCTGCTGCAACTATGATTTCTTAAATCAAATAATGATACTTTAAAATTGCAGTATAACATTTATTCTGAGATTTTAAACTCGTTGTATTCCACTATCGGTTTTTAATTTTCAATTTGCATGGCTCTAAAGTGATTTTGAAGTTTTAGGTTTGATATTCGACAGTCAATGTGGTTTTATTAATCCGTTTCAGACTGACCAATCCAATGACACAAAACCAATGTTATTTTCAATAACTCCTTGCTAAATAGTTCACATCAATTAAACTTATTATTTACTTTCATTTCATTAAAAAAATCATATGAAAATGCACTTGCATCCAAAAAAAAGAGGTGTGTCCTACTTTTCCTGTGTAGTAATCATAGACTGTGTGTAGTATGTAGTATTACAATTCTGAATTTAGACTGACTGGGTCACATAGCATGAAAGTTGTTGAAAAAACCAAGAGTATTCAATAAAAAACAGCATTAAAATATGCATTTAAAACAGAGATAGCACTACAAGTCCAATAAAAGAATATGTGGCTTGTGTGTTGAGTGCGGTATCACACTATCACACAGGACATTGGAAGCTATTATTCAAAAAATCATACTTTTAATAGAGAAACGTCTGAATTTTCACAACAACACTATTATGAAATAGCACCTAAATAACATGTAAAGAGATGTTACAGACAGTAATATATTTCTTTATGGTTTTTGAGCCATAAAGTGTTTAATAAAAAACGAACTTATAGTTAAAACTGGTAGGCGAGAAGAAGAATTTTAAATTCTATCCTGTGTTCTATAGGGAGCCAGTGTAAGGCAGCCAGAACAGGAGTAATGTGGTCCCTTTTCCTAACTCTGGTTAGTACACGAGCTGCAGCATTTTGAATCAGCTGAAGCGACTTAACTGACTTCTTGGTACACCCTGATAATAAGGAGTTACAATAATCCAGCCTTGAAGTAACAAATGCATGGACTAGTTTCTCTGCATCGTTTTGAGGCAAGATATGCCTGATTTTTGCAATGTTACGTAGATGGAAGTAGGCGGTCCTTGAAATTGATTTTATGTGGGCGTTATAGGATAAATCCTGATCAAATATAACACCAAAGAGGCTTCTCAATTCTTAAATTTCCCCTCCTCGACTCCCCTCCTCGACTCCCCTCCTCGAGACTTAGTCCCGCCCACAGGAGATGCGGGCGGAGGACCGAGGAGGGGAAGCAGCAGACGTTTAAAGAAATGAGAACTCCTCTCCTCTGAGCGGTCATATTAAAGCGACGTCCGTTCATTATTACGTGGCAACAGCTGCATCAGCTGTCGAGTGTTTTGTCATAGCGCTGTATTTTATAATCTCTATTAGATCAGCTGAACATTGTTCCCCCACATATTTACTTTGAATTCATTGAGAGTGCGGTATAATCAGACAATAACAGGCTACAGATGCGGACACACACACACAAATATATTTATATAAATATATACAATTTAAAGTATGAGAGCTCTCTCATAATAACGTAACACTATCAGAGACTGGATATATCCCCCACTCTCTCTGGTCGCTGAAATGGGGAATTGAAATTACGGGCCAAAAGTTGTATTTACAAGTATTAAAAGTATGCAGAGGACACCAAACCAACTGAGACCCGTCTGTCCGCCGCATCCACACACACACACACACACACACACACACACACACACACACACACACACACACACACACACACACAGCTCCTAAAGCATAATCAGGCTACAGCCGTTGTGTATTTTATTATGTGAAGCACAAGCACTAAATGGTTTTAGAAAAATATCGACTCTTTGTTTGCAGTTATCTACTAAACTAAAGCAAATAAAGAGAGTAGGCCTGTTATACTCAGTGATATATATTATACACACTGCTCTGCTTTCTGCACGGACCTCACAGCTGTTCTCTCTGGAAACATCGTGTAGTGATGAAAGCAGTTTCTAAAATAATATCGAGGGGATGCATGCAGAGCTGTCATTGGCTGAGATAAGTCCGGCCGTGCGTCACGCCTCCACCGTTCCCGGAAATGCATCCGCGGAGGAGCCGTGGAGGAACCATCAGTGTATCCTCGGTTAGAGCTCCTCCAGAGAGCCTCCTCGACGCTCGATGCTCGATCCTCGGTGTACATTTAGAGAAATGAGATGTCCTTCAAAATGGCGCGCTGAAATTCATTTCCGGGTCACTACCGGAGGACCGAGGAGTCGAGGAGGGGAAATTTGAGTATTGAGAAGCCTCTAGTTTCAGTCCGGCGCAAGCAAGAGGGGAAAAAAACAAAACATGAAGAAACTATAGAGCATCACTCGAAGGTGGGTTATTGTATGAGTCAAATGTACAACTTGCAAAAGTCAAATTGCCAATTGCCATATTAAAACATCAGCTGCAATTCACGACATGAAGAAGGCAGTCTCTGCAGAGCATACAGGCTAATGGAGATGCAGTTATTTCCAGCATTCTTTATTTAACATTCATTGAAGTATGTTATGCCTTTTATCTGCTAATGTACAGGAGGAAGAGTGATAAACTGTCTGTCTAGTTGGCTTACATAACAGTTAAAGTTTACAGCTTAAAAAACATGGAGCATTTGTTCCCCTCTTATTCATTTTGATGTCAATTTGCACATTTCATGGTGATGCTCAGCCTCTCCCCTTAACTCCTGCAGTCATCATCATGGTGATGCTCAGCCTCTCCCCTTAACTCCTGCAGTCATCATCATGTCAACCACAACACAGAGAAAATACTAATAGAAATGTGTGTGTAGTTGTTGATACATTGCTGACAGAGGGCACTAGAATACAGATTTAAGAAATATCAGTTTTTGAGCATGTCATAAGCATGTTTTGTCTTGACTATATTACAACTATATTATAATAAAATAATATAGTATTTATATTATTGAATTGATTATGATTATTATTATTAGTAGAAGTAGTTTATTTGCATTAATTATATTTGAATCTTTTTGAGGCTCGTATTTGGCAGGAAATGCAGACGTATTCACCTGTAAACGCATACTGAACGACATACATGCACATTTACCATTTACCTCACTGTATAAAAAAGTAACTGTGTTGATAATAATAATAAACAGGAATTATATTTGCAAAGTAGCCTACTTTGTTTCCAAATAAAAAATGTTCACTCCTGTCGGTTTGGGGGGGCCTCATCTCACAATGTCGCTTGGGGCCCCAAGTTGGCCAGGGGCGGCCCTGCACTGGAGGCCAAAATGAATGCCATCCATAGTTAGTATATCTTTAGTTAATTTGTTTCGTAGATTCTTTGGGCCGAGTACAATAACTTCAGTTTTGGCCGTGTTTAACATCAAAAAGTTTAAGGTCATCCACGTTTTTAAGTCCTTGAGGCAGTCTTGAATTTTATTTAGATGATTAATTTCATCAGGCTTGATTGATAAATATAGTTGAGTATCATCCGCATAACAATGAAAATGTACAGAATGATTCCTTATAATATTATCTAACGGAAGCATATATAATGTGAACAAAATAGGTCCGAGCACTGAGCCCTGTCGCACTCCATGGCTAACTTTGGTCTGCATGGAAGATTCATCGTTGACACGTACAAACTGAGAGCGTTCAGATAGATAGGACCTAAACCAGCCTAAAGCAGTTCCCTGTATGCCAACCAAGTGGCATACTAAACTCTTTTATGCCAGCTTACCACATTATTTACGTATATAAGTATGGAGCAACGTGAAATACAATGCATATTACACTGTGGATTATACAAAATTATATTTGATTATATTAACTTTCGTTTTAATTATATAAATCAATATGGAAACCTACCACACTCATCTTCAAAATAGCCTACATGGTAGAAATTGTATTAACTCAAAAATGGAGGCATGCAAGAAAAAGCAACATTTCATTCAATAATTTTATGTAACACAGGGTGAGTAATTGATATACAAATTATAATTGTGTCGGTGAAGTATTAATTTAAGGAACCCTTGATTTTTGTTTTGTTTTATAAAATATTTCATTTTTTTTTTTTTAAATAAAAGCTGTGTATCTCTCTAACTTTTGGAAAATATCAAAATAAACATACTAAAAATACAACAATGAAAAAAAGTCCGTTAACCCACTAAATAGTCACTGTCCATTTGGTCCTCATTGGACCCATCTCCCTGCACTTTTAATGAGCAGCAGTCTGCAGTCAGCCATACTGGACCATGGGGTGGTCGCTCCAAGTAGGCAGGGTGCTGAGTTTCTCCTCAGTGGCTGCGTCGATGGGCCAGCCCCAGGACTTAAAGAACGCAGACAGGTTCATCTCCACAGTCTGGGAGAAGGTCACAGCATACAGGTTCATCTTTCCATTGTTGTCCTTTGGAGAGCTGATCTTGAAGTAGGCAGCAAACACTTTCTTAAAGGCATCCCAGCCAAACTTATCTTGGAGCTGCATGGAAGGAGACATAGGTAAAGGCAAATGTAAAAGGAAATATAAAAAGCAGTGTTCTCTCATTTTTCATTCAACATTTTCAGGTCAACCAGGGCCAGAGATATTTAGTATTACTACATTAAAAAAAGAAGAGGCAGAACAGTTTCTGCTGGTTTAAAATTATAATTAATTAATAATAACATTGGTGTGCAAAGTATTATATTTTGTTCATTTAAATTGCATGTTTTTTATACATATAGGCCTGATTATTTTAATACAAATAATCATCAAAAAATCGTCAAATTCTAAGCTTGGCGCTCTGCCTTCTCTTTAGACAGACTTTTCTTAAAGTTCTCCTATTATACTATTTTTTAGGCATATACCTTATAGGACTCAGATATATAAAAAACCTGTCTATGAAGTGTTTTGCTCAAAATACCAAACAGATCACCAATCTAGCCATGCCTCATACCCCTCTATTTCAAATAAAAGGGTGTAAAATACAGCAATTTGTTCTCACCTGCATGTATGTCTCCAGGGCCACCCACATGCTCCAGGTGGCGAGTTTCTTGCCCCCCTCAGCGTAAGTCTTTGCCCGTCCGTTTCGTTTTTTTAAAGCCATAGCTGGATGAGCCTGCATTAACAAGATGGAATTATATGATTGTTCAACAATTACATAAAAGATAAAAGCAACAAAGGCATTTTTGGGACAGCCATTGTTATGAAATACTGTGATATTACATTTGAAGACCAGGCTTTTCTAGCCATTGGTTTCAGTTGTTTTGTCAAAAAAATTGACTCTACCTTTCCCCTTTCGATCCCGAACACCTCTTCATGCACATACACTGACCACAGGTTGCATGTGCACTCTGTGGTGTTTGGTTTGAATTCCCAGCAGCCTCTCTGTTGGTTGTGTCCCAGTTCATGGATGGCCCCCCACAGGCCTTTCCCCCTAATATGGGCAGTGCTGACCAGCTCAGCTGCTGTGGCCTTGTGTGCCATGATAGGATAACCTGCATGCATCCAACCTGGATTGAGAAAAATCAGAAAAACATAGCAGTTATAGCAACTCCAATATAGGTGTGAACAAGAATGGTATTCTGTCGATATGTGATTTGGGGACCTGTCCATGGTGTACCCTGCCTCTAACCCAGCATTAGTTGGGACAGGCTTCATATTTCCTGGACTTTCAACAGGATGAAAAACAAATCCAAATACACTCACCATGGGAAATCTGCACATCTGTCACAAAGCGTTCTTTGCGAGGAAATTTGTGTGGTTTGGCAGCCAGATCAGCGATGCTCCTCATGATCTCATCCCACAGCGTTGCCAGCTCATCAGGGCGCTCCAGACTGCGAACAACATCTGATGGTACGGTTAGGATGATGTTTTCAAACTCCAACTCTGCCCAGGGTGACGGAGCTGTGCGCAGCAACGACCAATCAGCTGGTGTGGTCACGCCTGAAGAGAAAGAGGGTGGATGTGTTTAAAACTGAGCAATGTATGATTTATTTTACATACTACACACCAGTTATTACACATTCAGCAGAGACACAACACAGTGTCACCCAGCCACAGACTCACCTGATTTATAATATGGCGCAGGTACAGCCATCTGCACGGTGACCTCTAGGCCCTCCACTTTTGTTTTGGGAGGAGCCACAAGGTAGATGAGCCCCCCCCCACAGGTTGCACACCTGCATCATTTGTGCGGTTATAGTAAACCGCACATGAACACACGGTGCTCTCTTTACCACTTCAGCATTTAGGTGGTCTGTTTGACAACCTATCTGGATCTGAGGAAGACATATGATATGTGTTACTGATTGTAAGAATAATTTGTTCTATAAATAAAATAATGCTACCGATCCCCTAAAAGGCAAAACTGTCTTGTGAACACGAGAACGTTATTTAAAAAAATATGTGTCCAGGTTCCCTTAGGGTCCCCTTAGAATGCAATGCTGGATATATGGATAATGTGAGATTGCAGTACATGTAAAGACTGAATGGCACTATCTACCAGAAAGTGTTTTTCTCCTTATTTGTTGTTATCCGTGTGCTATTGGGACAACAGTGCATGTACTGTAGATGCAGTGACCAGTTGCTGCCATATAATCCCATTTTATTTGTTGATGCAGTTTACATTCCTCCTAAATCAAATTTGAAAAATGCACTTTCAAGAATAAAACTAGTGTTTTTGTGTGGTTTTGTCCTGTTTTTATTTTTGTTGCATAAATGTACAAGGCTATAGCAGCTGCATTTTACTGTGCAAACCTGTAAAAGTGACCCTTGAAACTTGCCTCCTAGATGTTGGGGGGAAGATGGGGCACTAATGCCTCTGCTGGGGATGTGCTTGATCACCTCTAGGAAAGTGAGCTGGGATATGTTAAGGGTAGGCCTAGTTGCTACTGGGCACAGTGGTATGCATGGCATGGGCATTAACATAAACACAATTAACTCAGTTGAACTCAATATTGTTTTCAGCACCTTCCAGCCCTTGTTGACAATCTCTTCAGGCATGGCAATGTAGGTCTTCATACCAGGAGAGAGATAGAGACCTGTACTGATCCACTCCTCGGCTGTAGACACAAATGCAACAAATACACATACAGTAATTAGATCATCAAGACCATATTTACATGGATAACATTTGAAATACACATTTATCTTATTCCCTTTTAACTCTACGATCGGTAGACTAGTGCAATTTAACCATACAATCATTACTGCAACATAAACAAAAAAGAATCATGTGTGTGCAAATACTGTCTAAGGGTTCAACTCATAAACTACAAACTACTGTACATGTTCTTAACAACAAGGTCTTACCTGCTGTGTCAACATCAGTCTTGATTTTGTGGTTATAGACAACCGGCATCAAGGGGTTATCCTTGATGAGGTACGGCAGGAGAGCATCAGGGTTTGGGCTGACCTTATAAATCTCTGTTGCCAAACTGAGGAGCAGGTGGTCTTTGGGAGTCTTCACAGGGCAGCTGTCACACACCTTGGAAGAAAAATTATGAATTATCAAAGATGTTTCTGTGACACATCACTGGTTGTTAGCTGTGTAATCTTCTAGTTTAATTGTTTTGTCCACAAACCTGAGGACATGCCTGACTTCATCACAATGGCAGTGAGGGAGGACACCACTTGTGTATAGGAGGAGCATTCCTTGGCATCCATGTGCAAGAAGATGGAGCCGTCTCTGCCCAGCCGTTTGAGGTTTTCCTCCTCATGTTTGCTTAGTTTCTCCCCATGGGCTACATGGCCAGAGAAGCGGTGGAGAAGGTGGCGGAAGTGGTAGTTGTCTTTGATGAACTGTTTAGGCTCAGGGGCCTTGTGTAAACCTCCTATGATTGTTCCTCTCAACAGACTCAAGCCCATTGTGTTCAGGATATGGTTACCTAAAAAGGCAAAACCTAACTTTATCTACTGTGTTTCATTGTTGAAATTAGTACAATGGCTTATAGAACATTTACAACTTAAGTTTATGCAGGTCTGTTACATATGTAAAGCAGTAGCTGGACATCCCATGGTAAATCCTCACTTTCCTGTTTGTAACTGAGCTTCAGTTACATGTTTGCCAGGGTCAATGGCCATTAGCGCTGCTAGCCACCTGTGCCCTGTACTACGAAGCCAGTTCAACATACCCTGGATATGTTTGAGTAACAAAAAAACTAACAACAACAAACTAACAAACGAGATCTCGCTAAGCGGTCCTACGACGCTGGTTATTAACTCGGTAAATCAAGCCAGGGTTTCTCTCACCAGCTGAGAGCGCGTTCACGTCTAAGACACGAGTGGATCTGACTTTAATTACATTTGACTTGAGTGTTTCGTCAACATAATGTGTTGCTTAAAATAATACTTCTGCATACAGTATGTGACACTGTAAGTGTTGCACGGCCAGATACGGCTGGAGAAGCTGACTCGGATAAGGAAATATATGATATATTATGATATTATATGATCGATGATCTGATTGATGATGTAATATGAATGATAAGTGCGACACGTCGGCGTCTTCTCTGCATACGGCAGTTTAAACTGTATTTCCTTTATCCTGTAATATAACTTGAGAGATTTAAACTCCGCACACTGAGTTGATCTCTTTTCTATAGACGCCGGAGGCGGGCAGCGTCAGGTAAAATAAGTTATTTAGCCTTCCCAAACCTGAGCCTCACGCGCCGCCTATGGGGATGTACTAGTGACTTATCCGACCGGCCCACTTCGGTACCGGCCCATCGGGATTCGTCCCGATGGCCAGTCCGCCACTGCACCCAGCCCACGTAAACTGTCAACGGGGGGAGCCTCGCTGCGGGGAAACGGTGGACCTAGTGTCCCGATCGGAGTGGGAATAATAATAATAATCCGTTCATTTTATCCATTAATTTCCCCAACATTGTGGTACAAAAACACACGTTAATCCATGTTGGTGTACTACAACTACAAAAAGCATCGGTTTGTTTTCTCATCAGGAAATGCAGACCGGCTCAAACAAACGATTTTTAATCATCATTCTCACGATCATTTAATGTATCATATGTTCCCGAATTGACATGAAAGCACTAATAAATGTAGTTTAATCCACTTGAGTTTACAACTACAAAAATAATCGATTTGTTTTTATATCACATCCTACGGGAGGAAATTCAGCAGCTCTCACTACCGATTTGTAATCCTAATTTAATCATCATCTTCACCACGATCATTTATGTTTATGTTCGCCGAATTGACATGAAAGCACTGACAAATATGAATATACTGTAGTCAACTTCATTAAAACGTTATTAACAGTGCCTAAACTCAGTAATTCACAATTTCTACGCATGACAACACACTTTGTCCGTGTTTCGCTCTCTCACCGCACAGTGAAGCGTTCCCGCATTGACGTCACTTCCGGCTTCCCCCAAAACTTCAAAATGACTCGAAGGAATTTCCCCGCGATGTTCGAAATTATTGATATTTATCGGAACGGTATCGCATCTTCTTTTTTAAACTGACGGTTCGAGATGACTAGTAGCCCAATATTTCATTGCACAACAGTTGTTGGGATGCTGTCACAGGCTCTTTAAGTAGGGGGGGGCCAAGCTCAATTAAGTCACTTTGTCAGTAAGTTATAAAGTGTGTCTTGAACAAGCTTGAATCCTATTGGGCTTTATGAGCCTTCAACTCTGTTCAGTAGACAATTTTATAAGCATTTTAGAATTATCTATATTATTATTGTATTTATACTTTGAACACATGTTCCCTCATTCTAGTACTCACTACCACGTTAATGAATGAAAATGTGTGGGGATTTACCTATTACAGTTTTGAATTGTGATTTATGACTTATTGCCTATACATCCACACCAGCATAAGTATTTAGAAGGTATTAACCGAAATATGTTTAATATGCATTATGATGTGTTATCATGCATTTAACTATACATAATTATACAACTTTGGTGGTGCATTGCCATACCTGGGAAATGTGTTAGTTCGTTTTGCCCAGGGTTTATCTGTGACCAGTTCCAGGCATGTCCACCAATCAGCAGGCCTCCTCCCTCTGCCACAAACTCTCGGATTTCCTTCGCATGTTTATCGCTGTACGCTGTACTCACAAAAACACTCAGACCTTCCTTGAACTCTGTCCTCTCACACTTTAACCCTGAATTGCTGAGAATAGCGAGGGCATTTTTTGATGCAATACCAACGACCCCCTGCCGACCTTCATCCAGCCAATGAATGGCATTGTTCCAAAACGGAGCCAGTGTCTGTATTGAGATAGTTATCACAAGAAAGGAAGCAATTTGTTAATCACAAACAATTCTGATGGCTATAAGTAAATAGATCTGTCTGAATGAGATCATCATTCTTTCAGACGATACATTTCACTACAAGAGCAAAATCTGTACTGAATTTTCACTTTTGAAGGTAGACATTTCTTATTTGAATGTAAACTCTACCTGTCGTCCCAGAAATCCTTCATGTGAAACCACAATGACTCGTCCCTGCCCATAGTAGGATCCTGCCAGGAACGTCTGTCCATCCTTGGTGGTACCAATAGGAAAGGCAAGCGAGCCGTGGACCAGAATCTCAGAACTTACTGCTGAACCCTGGAGGTCAAACTCTGAAACCCCCGTGAGTAAAAACTCCAAGTCATCCTCAAAATCCATACCGTTTCTGTTTGTGAAAGAGGACAAGGGAAGCATAGATGCCAACTATTTGGGTCAGTTTATTAATAACCATATAAATCATGTGAAAAGAAAAAAAATAGCCACTAAATATGGGTTATGTAGTAAGTTTTCTCTTTTCATTTGGGTTTTGATTATTTGCCGTTTTGTTATGGATATCTAAATGACAGGAAAACCATTGGTGCATGGCATAATCCTCGGGTCACAAACATATCCTGACAAACAGCAGCTATGGCATATAATTATTATGATATACATAATATACTTAATGTAATGTATGGTACATAATATATTTGTTACAATAATTTCAACATGAATAATAGCATCATAGACACGTGGGCAAAATATTCCTAATATAATAATAATAATAATGTCCCTCTCAAATATTTTTTAAAAGTGCAATAAAAGAAAAGTAGAGTGTACACTTACACCACAGCCATCCATGACGATGGAACCTGAGGGTAGACAGGTAGATACTCCATCTCACCGTGACTCTTAGAGAAGTAGATCCCCGCCACACCAGACACTTTATTTCCCTCAAACTGCAGCAGCGTGTTCTCTTTCGGATGGTTTGCAGCCCAGTGCCACGCCTGACCGGCTATCAGCACTCCTCCTCCAGCTTTCATGAATGCCACCAGGTTCTTTATGTCAGCACCCATGCTGTAGGCATCTGTCACATAGACACCAAACTCCCGGCTGTCACCTAAAGAACCAACCATTTTGACCTGGAAACTGGATTTGCTGAGGTTATCAGCGACAGCCTTCACTTTATTGTTGACCCCCACAGTGAGGTTGTCAGATCCTTCTCCTCTCAGCCAGGTCAGAGCGTTCTCTACCAGAGCAGGAAAAGCGGTCAGATAGCCCTCATGACCGAGGACCACAATCCTCCCACTGCCGTACAGAGAGGCTGCCATCAGGGTCTGGCCTTGGCTGTTCATTGCTAAAGGAAAGGAATGGTCTCCAATCAGCAACAAGTCACTGGGAACACAAAGGCCACGAAGGTCCAGCTCTTTCAAGCCTTTCATCAGGGACAGGTAGGCCCCTTTATTTTGATTTTGGGTGGGCTGGTTGGACATGGCTGGAAGGGTTGATGCACTGAGGGTTCACTGAAGAGGGTGGACAGCAGGATAGCAGAAAAAGGTGTACAGTTCCACCTAGATGTTTGTTGTGCCAGTTGGTTTTCCAGCTGGATAAGAAAAAACAGAGAGGGAGAGATCCAAACAAGCATGAAGATCGAAAGTTTAGCTGTCATCCACCAAGTGCCAACAAAAAGAGTTTGCAAATCTGCATTACAACCAAACACTACCTTAAAGCAAAGGTGTTTACATTACCTGTAAGTCCAGTTTTCTTTTGTCTTGTATTAGTAGGCAGTTTTTCAGGCAGGCAATCAACCAACGACACTACCTGGCGGAGAGAGGAGTGAAAATAGGTGAGAGTGAGAACAGGATGAACATCGCAGAGGTAATAACAATAGGAGGAGGGCCTTCAGTGAGCATATCCTAGTGAGAGGCTATTATTGACTCAGGGTTCTCAGTGTGTGAATATGAGGCGTTGGACTGAGATACACCCTGAAATAACCTAACCTAAAAAACCTGCTCATCATGTAAGAGCAAGTCAATATTTGTAGATGTTGAGAGGGCAGGACATTGGAGCTTTGCACTCAACCAATAAGCCTATCTTAGTTTCTTGAAGAAATGTATGATGACCATTGAAGAACATTTTTAAATTAAATGATAGTTCAAGTGGAGTGCCAAGATATGTGACGTGTGAGCCTTTTGTCAACTTTCTAAACATTTTTGCAACATGTAAATTGTGAATTACAATAAATAATATTATGTGAATGTACAATGCAAGCTGCTTTTCTTTAATAAGCTTTAAGCAGCTCTCTCATATGCCTCTACAATAGATCAACAAAAGTGCTCTTCTAAACAAAAGGGATTTTCTGCAACCAGACAGCCCACATGCATTACAAAACCTGTCCATCCTGTTATGGAAGCTGCTACAAAAAAATCTAACGATATAATCAGACAGTGACGGGAGAAGATGACAAGCAAAAAGTCAAATGTCGCTTACACCAGTAAATGCATAGGTGGAACGTTTATCATTTTATCCAATGTGTTCGTTTGACCTAGCTTTCTTCCTTAACTCTTGTCATTGAGTACATACTGTATGTGCGTCACTGTTCTGCGCAACACACAACCTAAACTCCTTAGATCGCGCAAAAAAGGACATTTAAGTGATGGTGAAATCACAAAGTGAAAAAAAGTCAAATTTACCATTCCGTTTTATCAATCCCTAACACATTACGTTACATTGTTAGTCCACAGATAACATATAATCCTTGTTTGGGTGTGTATGGAATCCCGGAAAAGTCAAAAGCGGAACCTTCGAGGGGAGCAGGTTTCCGAACGACCGTATTTTTATGATGGTCTGCGTCTACTACACTACAAAACATGCTCCATCCGGTTTGTTTTTCCTTCACTCAAACAAGCAACTCAGTAACAAAGAAATTGGGGCGAAATTAGTAATGTTACATATTTATTAATATACACAGCCCCCTTGTTGCGATAAGTAAAACTTCTATGTTTGATTTATTCATGCAGCGAGTCCTTCAGACATTGCACATTGTGTATTGTTCAGAGTAAAGCGGCAGTGTTGCTGTGCAGGTGCCCGCTCGCATGTCGTGCTTGCTGGTTGGTCCCTCCGGAGCCCGGGTCCCTCTGGAGGACCGACGAGCAGTGATTCTGGGCCGGGGGCCTGACACGGGGGTCACCGACAAGAAATGCTCCAGGCACCAAGGTGAGGAAAATGTCAAAGTAAAGGCATTGGTGCTTCCTCTTGTGACAGTACGTGCGGGCAATTTATTGTCAAATTGAGTCTATTAAACTGCAGGGCTGCTGCAACTATGATTTCTTAAATCAAATAATGATACTTTAAAATTGCAGTATAACATTTATTCTGAGATTTTAAACTCGTTGTATTCCACTATCGGTTTTTAATTTTCAATTTGCATGGCTCTAAAGTGATTTTGAAGTTTTAGGTTTGATATTCGACAGTCAATGTGATTTTATTAATCCGTTTCAGACTGACCAATCCAATGACACAAAACCAATGTTATTTTCAATAACTCCTTGCTAAATAGTTCACATCAATTAAACTTATTATTTACTTTCATTTCATTAAAAAAATCATATGAAAATGCACTTGCATCCAAAAAAAAGAGGTGTGTCCTACTTTTCCTGTGTAGTAATCATAGACTGTGTGTAGTATGTAGTATTACAATTCTGAATTTAGACTGACTGGGTCACATAGCATGAAAGTTGTTGAAAAAACCAAGAGTATTCAATAAAAAACAGCATTAAAATATGCATTTAAAACAGAGATAGCACTACAGTCCAATAAAAGAATATGTGGCTTGTGTGTTGAGTGCGGTATCACACTATCACACAGGACATTGGAAGCTATTATTCAAAAAATCATACTTTTAATAGAGAAACGTCTGAATTTTCACAACAACACTATTATGAAATAGCACCTAAATAACATGTAAAGAGATGTTACAGACAGTAATATATTTCTTTATGGTTTTTGAGCCATAAAGTGTTTAATAAAAAACGAACTTATAGTTAAAACTGGTAGGCGAGAAGAAGAATTTTAAATTCTATCCTGTGTTCTATAGGGAGCCAGTGTAAGGCAGCCAGAACAGGAGTAATGTGGTCCCTTTTCCTAACTCTGGTTAGTACACGAGCTGCAGCATTTTGAATCAGCTGAAGCGACTTAACTGACTTCTTGGTACACCCTGATAATAAGGAGTTACAATAATCCAGCCTTGAAGTAACAAATGCATGGACTAGTTTCTCTGCATCGTTTTGAGGCAAGATATGCCTGATTTTTGCAATGTTACGTAGATGGAAGTAGGCGGTCCTTGAAATTGATTTTATGTGGGCGTTATAGGATAAATCCTGATCAAATATAACACCAAAGAGGCTTCTCAATTCTTAAATTTCCCCTCCTCGACTCCCCTCCTCGACTCCCCTCCTCGAGACTTAGTCCCGCCCACAGGAGATGCGGGCGGAGGACCGAGGAGGGGAAGCAGCAGACGTTTAAAGAAATGAGAACTCCTCTCCTCTGAGCGGTCATATTAAAGCGACGTCCGTTCATTATTACGTGGCAACAGCTGCATCAGCTGTCGAGTGTTTTGTCATAGCGCTGTATTTTATAATCTCTATTAGATCAGCTGAACATTGTTCCCCCACATATTTACTTTGAATTCATTGAGAGTGCGGTATAATCAGACAATAACAGGCTACAGATGCGGACACACACACACAAATATATTTATATAAATATATACAATTTAAAGTATGAGAGCTCTCTCATAATAACGTAACACTATCAGAGACTGGATATATCCCCCACTCTCTCTGGTCGCTGAAATGGGGAATTGAAATTACGGGCCAAAAGTTGTATTTACAAGTATTAAAAGTATGCAGAGGACACCAAACCAACTGAGACCCGTCTGTCCGCCGCATCCACACACACACACACACACACACACACACACACACACACACACACACACACACACACACACACAGCTCCTAAAGCATAATCAGGCTACAGCCGTTGTGTATTTTATTATGTGAAGCACAAGCACTAAATGGTTTTAGAAAAATATCGACTCTTTGTTTGCAGTTATCTACTAAACTAAAGCAAATAAAGAGAGTAGGCCTGTTATACTCAGTGATATATATTATACACACTGCTCTGCTTTCTGCACGGACCTCACAGCTGTTCTCTCTGGAAACATCGTGTAGTGATGAAAGCAGTTTCTAAAATAATATCGAGGGGATGCATGCAGAGCTGTCATTGGCTGAGATAAGTCCGGCCGTGCGTCACGCCTCCACCGTTCCCGGAAATGCATCCGCGGAGGAGCCGTGGAGGAACCATCAGTGTATCCTCGGTTAGAGCTCCTCCAGAGAGCCTCCTCGATGCTCGATCCTCGGTGTACATTTAGAGAAATGAGATGTCCTTCAAAATGGCGCGCTGAAATTCATTTCCGGGTCACTACCGGAGGACCGAGGAGTCGAGGAGGGGAAATTTGAGTATTGAGAAGCCTCTAGTTTCAGTCCGGCGCAAGCAAGAGGGGAAAAAAACAAAACATGAAGAAACTATAGAGCATCACTCGAAGGTGGGTTATTGTATGAGTCAAATGTACAACTTGCAAAAGTCAAATTGCCAATTGCCATATTAAAACATCAGCTGCAATTCACGACATGAAGAAGGCAGTCTCTGCAGAGCATACAGGCTAATGGAGATGCAGTTATTTCCAGCATTCTTTATTTAACATTCATTGAAGTATGTTATGCCTTTTATCTGCTAATGTACAGGAGGAAGAGTGATAAACTGTCTGTCTAGTTGGCTTACATAACAGTTAAAGTTTACAGCTTAAAAAACATGGAGCATTTGTTCCCCTCTTATTCATTTTGATGTCAATTTGCACATTTCATGGTGATGCTCAGCCTCTCCCCTTAACTCCTGCAGTCATCATCATGGTGATGCTCAGCCTCTCCCCTTAACTCCTGCAGTCATCATCATGTCAACCACAACACAGAGAAAATACTAATAGAAATGTGTGTGTAGTTGTTGATACATTGCTGACAGAGGGCACTAGAATACAGATTTAAGAAATATCAGTTTTTGAGCATGTCATAAGCATGTTTTGTCTTGACTATATTACAACTATATTATAATAAAATAATATAGTATTTATATTATTGAATTGATTATGATTATGATTTTTATTAGTAGAAGTAGTTTATTTGCATTAATTATATTTGAATCTTTTTGAGGCTCGTATTTGGCAGGAAATGCAGACGTATTCACCTGTAAACGCATACTGAACGACATACATGCACATTTACCATTTACCTCACTGTATAAAAAAGTAACTGTGTTGATAATAATAATAAACAGGAATTATATTTGCAAAGTAGCCTACTTTGTTTCCAAATAAAAAATGTTCACTCCTGTCGGTTTGGGGGGGCCTCATCTCACAATGTCGCTTGGGGCCCCAAGTTGGCCAGGGGCGGCCCTGCACTGGAGGCCAAAATGAATGCCATCCATAGTTAGTATATCTTTAGTTAATTTGTTTCGTAGATTCTTTGGGCCGAGTACAATAACTTCAGTTTTGGTCGTGTTTAACATCAAAAAGTTTAAGGTCATCCACGTTTTTAAGTCCTTGAGGCAGTCTTGAATTTTATTTAGATGATTAATTTCATCAGGCTTGATTGATAAATATAGTTGAGTATCATCCGCATAACAATGAAAATGTACAGAATGATTCCTTATAATATTATCTAACGGAAGCATATATAATGTGAACAAAATAGGTCCGAGCACTGAGCCCTGTCGCACTCCATGGCTAACTTTGGTCTGCATGGAAGATTCATCGTTGACACGTACAAACTGAGAGCGTTCAGATAGATAGGACCTAAACCAGCCTAAAGCAGTTCCCTGTATGCCAACCAAGTGGCATACTAAACTCTTTTATGCTAGCTTACCACATTATTTACGTATATAAGTATGGAGCAACGTGAAATACAATGCATATTACACTGTGGATTATACAAAATTATATTTGATTATATTAACTTTCGTTTTAATTATATAAATCAATATGGAAACCTACCACACTCATCTTCAAAATAGCCTACATGGTAGAAATTGTATTAACTCAAAAATGGAGGCATGCAAGAAAAAGCAACATTTCATTCAATAATTTTATGTAACACAGGGTGAGTAATTGATATACAAATTATAATTGTGTCGGTGAAGTATTAATTTAAGGAACCCTTGATTTTTGTTTTGTTTTATAAAATATTTCATTTTTTTAAATAAAAGCTGTGTATCTCTCTAACTTTTGGAAAATATCAAAATAAACATACTAAAAATACAACAATGAAAAAAAGTCCGTTAACCCACTAAATAGTCACTGTCCATTTGGTCCTCATTGGACCCATCTCCCTGCACTTTTAATGAGCAGCAGTCTGCAGTCAGCCATACTGGACCATGGGGTGGTCGCTCCAAGTAGGCAGGGTGCTGAGTTTCTCCTCAGTGGCTGCGTCGATGGGCCAGCCCCAGGACTTAAAGAACGCAGACAGGTTCATCTCCACAGTCTGGGAGAAGGTCACAGCATACAGGTTCATCTTTCCATTGTTGTCCTTTGGAGAGCTGATCTTGAAGTAGGCAGCAAACACTTTCTTAAAGGCATCCCAGCCAAACTTATCTTGGAGCTGCATGGAAGGAGACATAGGTAAAGGCAAATGTAAAAGGAAATATAAAAAGCAGTGTTCTCTCATTTTTCATTCAACATTTTCAGGTCAACCAGGGCCAGAGATATTTAGTATTACTACATTAAAAAAAGAAGAGGCAGAACAGTTTCTGCTGGTTTAAAATTATAATTAATTAATAATAACATTGGTGTGCAAAGTATTATATTTTGTTCATTTAAATTGCATGTTTTTTATACATATAGGCCTGATTATTTTAATACAAATAATCATCAAAAAATCGTCAAATTCTAAGCTTGGCGCTCTGCCTTCTCTTTAGACAGACTTTTCTTAAAGTTCTCCTATTATACTATTTTTTAGGCATATACCTTATAGGACTCAGATATATAAAAAACCTGTCTATGAAGTGTTTTGCTCAAAATACCAAACAGATCACCAATCTAGCCATGCCTCATACCCCTCTATTTCAAATAAAAGGGTGTAAAATACAGCAATTTGTTCTCACCTGCATGTATGTCTCCAGGGCCACCCACATGCTCCAGGTGGCGAGTTTCTTGCCCCCCTCAGCGTAAGTCTTTGCCCGTCCGTTTCGTTTTTTTAAAGCCATAGCTGGATGAGCCTGCATTAACAAGATGGAATTATATGATTGTTCAACAATTACATAAAAGATAAAAGCAACAAAGGCATTTTTGGGACAGCCATTGTTATGAAATACTGTGATATTACATTTGAAGACCAGGCTTTTCTAGCCATTGGTTTCAGTTGTTTTGTCAAAAAAATTGACTCTACCTTTCCCCTTTCGATCCCGAACACCTCTTCATGCACATACACTGACCACAGGTTGCATGTGCACTCTGTGGTGTTTGGTTTGAATTCCCAGCAGCCTCTCTGTTGGTTGTGTCCCAGTTCATGGATGGCCCCCCACAGGCCTTTCCCCCTAATATGGGCAGTGCTGACCAGATGAGCTGCTGTGGCCTTTTGTGCCATGATAGGATAACCTGCATGCATCCAACCTGGATTGAGAAAAATCAGAAAAACATAGCAGTTATAGCAACTCCAATATAGGTGTGAACAAGAATGGTATTCTGTCGATATGTGATTTGGGGACCTGTCCATGGTGTACCCTGCCTCTAACCCAGCATTAGTTGGGACAGGCTTCATATTTCCTGGACTTTCAACAGGATGAAAAACAAATCCAAATACACTCACCATGGGAAATCTGCACATCTGTCACAAAGCGTTCTTTGCGAGGAAATTTGTGTGGTTTGGCAGCCAGATCAGCGATGCTCCTCATGATCTCATCCCACAGCTTTGCCAGCTCATCAGGGCGCTCCAGACTGCGAACAACATCTGATGGTATGGTTAGGATGATGTTTTCAAACTCCAACTCTGCCCAGGGTGACGGAGCTGTGCGCAGCAACGACCAATCAGCTGGTGTGGTCACGCCTGAAGAGAAAGAGGGTGGATGTGTTTAAAACTGAGCAATGTATGATTTATTTTACATACTACACACCAGTTATTACACATTCAGCAGAGACACAACACAGTGTCACCCAGCCACAGACTCACCTGATTTATAATATGGCGCAGGTACAGCCATCTGCACGGTGACCTCTATAGGCCCTCCACTTTTGTTTTGGGAGGATCTGAGGAAGACATATGATATGTGTTACTGATTGTAAGAATAATTTGTTCTATAAATAAAATAATGCTACCGATCCCCTAAAAGGCAAAACTGTCTTGTGAACACGAGAACGTTATTTAAAAAAATATGTGTCCAGGTTCCCTTAGGGTCCCCTTAGAATGCAATGCTGGATATATGGATAATGTGAGATTGCAGTACATGTAAAGACTGAATGGCACTATCTACCAGAAAGTGTTTTTCTCCTCATTTGTTGTTATCCGTGTGCTATTGGGACAACAGTGCATGTACTGTAGATGCAGTGACCAGTTGCTGCCATATAATCCCATTTTATTTGTTGATGCAGTTTACATTCCTCCTAAATCAAATTTGAAAAATGCACTTTCAAGAATAAAACTAGTGTTTTTGTGTGGTTTTGTCCTGTTTTTATTTTTGTTGCATAAATGTACAAGGCTATAGCAGCTGCATTTTACTGTGCAAACCTGTAAAAGTGACCCTTGAAACTTGCCTCCTAGATGTTGGGGGGAAGATGGGGCACTAATGCCTCTGCTGGGGATGTGCTTGATCACCTCTAGGAAAGTGAGCTGGGATATGTTAAGGGTAGGCCTAGTTGCTACTGGGCACAGTGGTATGCATGGCATGGGCATTAACATAAACACAATTAACTCAGTTGAACTCAATATTGTTTTCAGCACCTTCCAGCCCTTGTTGACAATCTCTTCAGGCATGGCAATGTAGGTCTTCATACCAGGAGAGAGATAGAGACCTGTACTGATCCACTCCTCGGCTGTAGACACAAATGCAACAAATACACATACAGTAATTAGATCATCAAGACCATATTTACATGGATAACATTTGAAATACACATTTATCTTATTCCCTTTTAACTCTACGATCGGTAGACTAGTGCAATTTAACCATACAATCATTACTGCAACATAAACAAAAAAGAATCATGTGTGTGCAAATACTGTCTAAGGGTTCAACTCATAAACTACAAACTACTGTACATGTTCTTAACAACAAGGTCTTACCTGCTGTGTCAACATCAGTCTTGATTTTGTGGTTATAGACAACCGGCATCAAGGGGTTATCCTTGATGAGGTACGGCAGGAGAGCATCAGGGTTTGGGCTGACCTTATAAATCTCTGTTGCCAAACTGAGGAGCAGGTGGTCTTTGGGAGTCTTCACAGGGCAGCTGGCACACACCTTGGAAGAAAAATTATGAATTATCAAAGATGTTTCTGTGACACATCACTGGTTGTTAGCTGTGTAATCTTCTAGTTTAATTGTTTTGTCCACAAACCTGAGGCATGCCTGACTTCATCACAATGGCAGTGGGGGAGGACACCACTTGTGTATAGGAGGAGCATTCCTTGGCATCCATGTGCAAGAAGATGGAGCAGTCTCTGCCCAGCCGTTTGAGGTTTTCCTCCTCATGTTTGCTCAGTTTCTCCCCATGGGCTACATGGCCAGAGAAGCGGTGGAGAAGGTGGCGGAAGTGGTAGTTGTCTTTGATGAACTGTTTAGGCTCAGGGGCCTTGTGTAAACCTCCTTTGATTGTTCCTCTCAACAGACTCAAGCCCATTGTGTTCAGGATATGGTTACCTAAAAAGGCAAAACCTAACTTTATCTACTGTGTTTCATTGTTGAAATTAGTACAATGGCTTATAGAACATTTACAACTTAAGTTTATGCAGGTCTGTTACATATGTAAAGCAGTAGCTGGACATCCCATGGTAAATCCTCACTTTCCTGTTTGTAACTGAGATTCAGTTACATGTTTGCCAGGGTCAATGGCCTATACTTAAGTAGGGGGGGCCAAGCTCAATGAAGTCACTTTGTCAGTAAGTTATAAAGTGTGTCTTGAACAAGCTTGAATCCTATTGGGCTTTATGAGCCTTCAACTCTGTTCAGTAGACAATTTTATAAGCATTTTAGAATTATCTATATTATTATTGTATTTATACTTTGAACACATGTTCCCTCATTCTAGTACTCACTACCACGTTAATGAATGAAAATGTGTGGGGATTTACCTATTACAGTTTTGAATTGTGATTTATGACTTATTGCCTATACATCCACACCAGCATAAGTATTTAGAAGGTATTAACCGAAATATGTTTAATATGCATTATGATGTGTTATCATGCATTTAACTATACATAATTATACAACTTTGGTGGTGCATTGCCATACCTGGGAAATGTGTTAGTTCGTTTTGCCCAGGGTTTGTCCGTGACCAGTTCCAGGCATGTCCACCAATCAGCAGGCCTCCTCCCTCTGCCACAAACTCTCGGATTTCCTTCGCATGTTTATCGCTGTACGCTGTACTCACAAAAACACTCAGACCTTCCTTGAACTCTGTCCTCTCACACTTTAACCCTGAATTGCTGAGAATAGCGAGGGCATTTTATGATGCAATACCAACGACCCCCTGCCGACCTTCATCCAGCCAATGAATGGCATTGTTCCAAAACGGAGCCAGTGTCTGTATTGAGATAGTTATCACAAGAAAGGAAGCAATTTGTTAATCACAAAAAATTCTGATGGCTATAAGTAAATAGATCTGTCTGAATGAGATCATCATTCTTTCAGACGATACATTTCACTACAAGAGCAACATTTTGAAGGTAGACATTTCTTATTTGAATGTAAACTCTACCTGTCGTCCCAGAAATCCTTCATGTGAAACCACAATGACTCGTCCCTGCCCATAGTAGGATCCTGCCAGGAACGTCTGTCCATCCTTGGTGGTACCAATAGGAAAGGCAAGCGAGCCGTGGACCAGAATCTCAGAACTTACTGCTGAACCCTGGAGGTCAAACTCTGAAACCCCTGT